>JAAAKD020000002.1:1942934-1961209 GCA_010014825.2 Danaus melanippus
CCTCCTTGTAGCTTCGTCCCCGGGATAAGACGAGGGTGTCATCTGCATAGCAAATGACACCCATCCCGGGGAGGAGACGACTCCGCAGGACCCAGTCGTAGCCGACGTTCCACAGGACCGGTCCCAGAACCGAACCCTGTGGCACGCCGTTGCTGACTGTCCACCACTCTATGGACCCCCTCCGGCTCTCGACTGCCACCCTCCTCTGGGAGAGGTAGTCGCCTATCAGCCTCCTCAGATACAGGGGCACTCCGAAATGTTCGAGTGCCACCTGTATCGCGCTGTGTGGGAGGCTGTTGAAGGCGTTTGCGATGTCCAAAGACACCGCAACCACTACCTCTCCTCTGCGTTCCGCCTCTTCCGTCACCGCCCTCAGGCGCTTGAGGGCATCGACGGTCGACCGTTGGGCTCGGAACCCGAACTGGGACTCTGAAAGTCCCGGGCCCGAGCCTTCCTCCAGGTGCCGAACGAGACGGGTGGCCATTATTCTCTCCAGGGCCTTCCCCGCCTCGTTCAGCACAACTACCGGTCGCACCGCCGAAGCCGAGTCCGGAGGCCGGCTGCCTTTTGGAAGTAGGCAAAGCCGGCCTTCCTTCCAGGCCCTCGGGAACTGCCCCGACCTCAGACAGAGGTCGAATAGCTCCCTGAGGGCTCCCCCGAGGTGCACCAGGGAGAGAGCCAGAACTCTCCCGTGCACCCCGTCCGGACCCGGTGCGCTCTTCTTACTCTGGAGGCGAGCGAGAATCGCCTCCATTTCAGACTCCGTGACGGTGGGCGGAACGCGGTCGCCCTCTTCCAGCGTCGGCCGGGCCATTCTGGGGGGAGTGAATCCCGTAGGTACGTCGGGGAACAGTTCCCCGACGATCCCCCTCAGAACAGCCGGCTGGAGCACCTCCGTGATGGGGGCCGACTGGGCGCAGAGTTTCTTCCGCGCCCACCTGTACGGTCGGCCCCAAGAGTTATATTGCAACCATACACAATCCAAGAAATTTCCATTTTGTAATATAAAGTTCTTAACTTCTTATTAGATTGCACTTTGTATTGTACATAATCCCTTTATCAATATGCTTGGGGTACAGCTTGTGGAATTAGATAATCTTAATCCTATATATTAAATTAAGAGTGACAAATGTAGTTATTTATTTCACTATAATTACTAATTTGTACTTTCCACGTGTTGTTATCTTTATAGATAGACTGTCAATCTTGACCACCTCTGCATTTAAAGCGATCTCGTACGGAGAGTAATGACTTTAAAGCTGGCTTTTCATAATAATATTTACGGAATTGACAATTTTCTAAACAGTATAGGAGAATCATAAAGTGTAAATTTAAAATAATTTTAAATTAAGCAAAGACTATTATCTTTCTTATTTTTAAATTTTGTATTATATTTCCTTATATAATTTAACAATATGTGAAATAATGAAAACAAAATACAATTTTCTGTAATTAAAAACTTTCCCCCGTTTCATTATATTTATGTCTCATTCATAATGACTGTTATCTGCGGTAAATTAAAACAAACGTGCAGACACACAATGAACTGGAAACAAGGGCTATAATTATCTCGCTGTAATGAAGATCACGCAAATACAAAGTAAATACGGCGTAAAATGATTTATTACATTCTGTTCTTTAGAAGAAATCATTTGGAAAAATTTTAGCCACGAATACAAACTTGTCTAAATGTTTATTGATTGTATGTGATGTTTAATGTTTTCAAAAATCACAATTTTATTATACATAAAAGTATTTTTTTAATCAATATCTGATAGAGGAAATTTGTATAAAATAAAGATAATAATGATTTCGTTGGTTCGTATGATTGGTGGTCCAAAAGTATCATTATTATAGTGTTAAACGTCAAAATTAACAAAAAATATATGCATTGAAATTGCCATTATAGACATCTTAAGTTGAAATCTGTTTTGTGATGTATAAATTTATTTTTTATTATTTTACATTTGGAGCTAACCAAGATAAAGTTATTTCTTAGATAGCAATACTATATAAGAGAATATTTTCTTCCAGATCTCGGTAGTTTAGAAATTTACTATAACATACAATTCGCGACTTTTGTCAATACATTGGTAGTGTTAGTATAGGGATGTTCGGTATTACTTATCTGAATAAAAAATCTGCAAATGAAAGCCCTGTTTTCAGTACAAAATCCTCAAATTGCATGATAGACCACCATTGGCTAGTTTTTTTATAATAATTCACTCATTTTAATACATAGAAACATTCTATAAAAAAATTTCTCAACCGGAAGATTTATAAATTAAAAAGAAAAGATGGTGATAAAGAAAGTTGAAATGGCAAACAGTGTAAAGATAATTCAAAATGATTCTTATTATGTTAATAAGTTATAAGAAAAATGCGGGAGTTTTGTACATACAATACCGGATTAAATTTCCGTCTTTGTTATTTATCTTTGCTTCTCTAGTAGAAATAACATTTCTCAGTCGTAGTTATTTTAAACACAAGGTATATATGTAGTTCAGAATCACTACATAATAGGATCTTAATAAAAAAATGAAAACAAGAATAAGAACAATTATTTTAATTGAGTTATATAAGGTAAAATATTATATTAAAATATATTAAAAAAACTTATTACAAATTGAAAATTATTGTCAAACGAAATATTTTTCATGCTTTTAATTTACTCAAGGCTTCTTGCTGTTATATACATCGGCCTCTTTTTCAATGGCCACATTGTGGACGTAATGACACGCAACAGTTACGAATTAGCTTCTTAAGTCACATTCCTTGTATCTTAAGTGAGTATATTCGTGAGCATAAACAACTAGGACGAACTTTTAGATGACTCTCTAATCTATTCAGATTAAAGAGTCATCTATATAATAAATTACAATAATCATTCGATTATTGTAATTTATTTGTCAAATAATGGATTAAGTTTGTAATTGTGCCTTATCTATTGAAGATTTAAGGTCGTTGAGAGATTTTTCGTTTAGTTTATAAAAGGAAAAGATGGTAAAGCGGTTTATAAAATGGCCGTTTTCCAAGTAAGCATTAGAGTACAGCGATATTTCATAAAAGTATTTTAAGCGGTTTCCTGGCGTTGGATTTATCGAACAAAATTTAGAGTTTTATTTAGATATATATATTCCTAGGAGTATTAGTTTTTATAATTCAAATTTTAAAATTCTTAAGAAACAGAAGCATAATATTATGTAAACAGAAATTCTTATAATAGAAAACTTAAGCTGTCGTTACAATATTTATCACAGCGTCACTTACTGTTAATTTAAGATAACTGACATGTAAACAATATTAATTTAAGATAACTGACATGTAAGATATATTTTAAAATTCATTTTATGATTTTAATACTGAATGGAAACTCTTTACGTCAAAGTTACCCTCATCTAAATGTTGTAAAATTAAATATTATATACATAGTACGACGTAGGTGCTGTAATTAAGTACAATTTGTACGACATATACCAAAGTAGGAGCACTGTGTATTATTCATGGATCAATTTCCAACCATGTATAAAGCTTATTCCTTCTGTTTGAACGATCTTAACTAGCAGTATGTTAATTAATTCATAATTAGTAAGTTTTCAAAAGCACCCATTTTTAAGACTAAAATATTAAAAAATGTGCATCAAATAATTGCTTTTTCAGAAGTAAAAGATTAAGCCTTAAATAACATTTATAGATTGTTTGATATACAATTTTCAGAGTCCTGTTGTCTTTAGTGTTCATTTTGTGTATATATAAAAAAGGTTTAGAAATACAGCAAAAGCTATTCCATCTATTTAGTAGAAGAAAAGAAAAGCAATCGCAACACCGAAATTTTTAATCACATAACAATTTATCTTTTTCTATTGCAATTTTATGAATTATCATGAGGAAAAGAGATTTTCAACAGCAAATTTAAGCGTAGTCCCAACAAAATCTTAATTATTAAATAATTTATCAATGGAATATTATTAATGGAATTTCTAAAACTTATATGGCCATCGTTATTCTGTTAACAGAAACCGAACTCTTGGATTTCTACGCTGATTTCTATTTGTGTAAGGTCTTATTTTTATTCTGCATCCAAACAGTATTTTAAAACTATTTATTTCTATGGATTCTGCGATGTTAATTTATGTGCGAATATTAAAATTATTAATAGAATAAATAATTTTACGTGAATTTAAGTTTCTAAAGTCTAAATGATAAAAACCATATAGTTAAATAGAGGACTCATGGTTTTGTTACATATATAAAAGAAAGTCGTGTTAGTGATACTTTTTATTACCTAAGAACGGTTGTATGGGTTTGGCTGGAAATTCGTGAGGAGGTAGGTTGGAGTCAGAAGACGGACATAGAATACTTTTGAATACGTTTCAACAAAATAAAATTTACTAATAAAATCCACAACCTATTTATTTACTGCCTCTAAATGGAATCAGTTTTCCCGGTCAGCTATACATTTCTAATAATGAAACTATCGCGTACAAAGTCGCGGGAAGAAGCTAGTATTTTAATGATATTTTTATGACCAATATATATTCTGTTTGTTTGAATGTCAAAAAAGAACCACTTAATTTTGTACTGACGATATAGATCTACAAATAAAAAAAGAGCAATATTCGTTTAAAAAAAAAATATATACATGGTATCCCGAATATAGTATTTAAAAAATGTCCATCGGTTCGGAAACACCTCACAAATATATACGTTAAAATCTGGCTAAGGAAGCAAATCCCGGAGTGCTTCGGGAAAGCAATTTTTGTCCTCATTCCCAAAAAAGATCGAATTACTGATCCAAAAGATACTAGACCGATAGCCTTAACAAATACCATGTCAAAAATATTTTTCTCGGTCCTACAAACGAGAATGACGCGATTCATGCTCAGCAACAAGTATTTTAGGCCAAATCACCAGAAAGGGTTTTTACCCGGGATTTCTGGATGCCTAGAACACAAAACTTTGCTGTCAGAAAGTTTAAAAGATGCTAGAAAAAGCGAGCGGCAAATTACATTTTGCTGGATAGACTTAGAGAACGCGTTCGGGTCGATACAACATGAATTAATGCTTTTCGAACTAAGGTGGTACAACTGTCCACCCCAAGTTAGCGATATGATCGCGTCATATTACTCAAAATTAAGGTTTTTTATAATAACTAAAGAAGGCCCCTCAAAAAGTTTGAGTTACAATGTAGGACTGTTTCAAAGTTATTGTCTATCTTCAATTGTGTTTAATATTGTCATTAATATCTTAGTAGACAAATTAATCTGCAACTAGAAAAAATGGGGTTATCGGTTCAAGTTTAATAATAAATACACAGAATCCATTTTAGCCTTCGCTGACGATCTCGCAATACTGACACGGAACCCCAAACACTGTCAAGTACTATTGGATGAAGTGGATAAATTCTGTGAGTGGACGAATGGATTGAGGACAAAAGCAAGTAAATGTCACTGTCTGTGTCTTGGTAGGCGGAACACAAGATACACCTCATACGATCCGAGACTATCGATAGGCAGTCAATGCGTTTCTACGTCTACGGAAAGTGCACCATTTAAATTTCTCGGTCGTAAGATCGATAATATAGGTCGTACTCCATGTTTAGAAGAATTAGTAGATAGCTCAGCAAGGTAGAAGGCCAAAAGATCAGTAACGTCAACAAAACTTGGATCTACGATAATTACTTAACTTCACGTTTGAATTGGCCATTCCTCGTTTATGATTTTAATAAAACCCTTTTGTCAAAGTTAGATGCAGGCGTCATAAAGATGTTAAAATTGTGGCTCGGGCTCGCGTTAACGGCTGATTCATCGGCTTTATTTAGGAGTCGCAATAGTTTTGGGATGAGTCTAAAAAGGGTATCGGAGCTCTATAAACACCTAAGAGTTTCCAAGAGATATTTCCTGGGTAAATCCCATGATGACGTCGTTACATCGCTCCCAAAAGACAAGGATGCCCCAGAGCTAGAGTCACGACTTCAATTCCATAAGCAGTTTATGATAGGAGCACAAAGTAACAGAGTAGGGTTAGGATCAAGTATGAAAGTCCAAGGTACGGATATATTGAAGTCTTTTATTGGGCAAGACGAGAATGATAAATATAAGACACATGCAATTAGTTTAGAGATACAGAACGAGTGGTTAGACATAGGAGATTTTTGCATCCCATTAGCACTAAAATGGCGCATCTTAATTCATGATTGGTCGCCAGCATTACTAAAATTCTATCTCAATGCTTTCCAGATGACTCTCCCAGATCAGAGTAATTTAGTAAGATGGGGTAAAGGTACCGAAAAAACTTGCTATATCTTTGGAAAGGCAGTTGGAACTGCTAAGCATTTGCTGGTGGGATGTAAGGTACTCCTGGACAGCGGTCAATACTCGCGTCGTCACGATAGGGTTCTAGAAATCATATGTGAAGCGGTTATTCTCTCGGTAGCCAGAGCGCAAAGAAAAATAACCACAAACGAGCGATTAGTAGGTTTTGTGAGAGAGGGCACTAGGGCTACAAAATCAAGCGTCAAGCCTTACTCCATCCTTGAAGCGGCTTCGGATTGGACTATCATGATGGACACGTATGAAAAACAACACAGAATCCCCGAGGATAATTATGCGTCAGCCTCCAGACCGGATATATTTTTGTATTCGCGAATTTTAAAGCGCGTTGTGATGATAGAGCTTACGGTTCCTTGGGAAACCAACATTACCAAAGACCATACCATCAAGGTCAACAAATATTACGAGCTCACTAACGAACTCACTCGAAATAGGTTCGTCGTGGATTTGTACACGGTATAAGTTGGAGCGAGAGGTATAACAACGAAATCTCTCTACAACCTACTAAAAGACTTGGGCCTGTCCAGAACTCACATTAATACGTTCTTCGAACGTACTTCGAAGGCAGCCCTAGTAGGTTCTTTTCAAATTTGGTTAGGTAGAGAGAGGAGCTTGGACAGTGGAGGTGAGCGTTTAGCGCGCGTTAGATAGGGGCCCCTTAAACCAACACCTGGGTCGCAAGTCCCAGGCACTGTTGAAGCTCCTCTCCCTGCAACGCAATGGACCCGGCACCCGCACGGAGAATCCATTGAATGCTAAGAGGTTTCGTCTCTATTGTTGAAATTATTGTAACTATTTAAAATTTATAAGCGAACATGCCACTGAAAACACGAAACGGGAATCTCGATTCAACTGTAAAGTCCTCCTAAAATTTTGATATAAATTACCTGAATAAATAATTTTGAATTATTGAATGATTTAACTATTTTCGGTTCCATGAAATAATTTCTAAATTATATTATTTCTTTGTTAGTTCTATGACAATAAAACATTAGTATCTAGAAAATCTATTATGAGGACAATGTCCTTTTGAAAGGACACAAATACGTAAATGTCGTAGAAAGGCCCCAAATCCGGTTTTGGTGGATGTCAGAATAATATGGACATCAAAATTGACATCCCGGGTGGTCTTATACAGAATAAAAAAAGTCAAAGATCTTGATCTTGTCGAGATAAAAATCCAAAGTTGTTTTAAAAGAAAAAGTTAATAAAAATGATGTGGGAATAAGACACTCAAATTGCAAAAAAATTTTTTTGCAAAATAATGAAGCAACGATGAACATGTACTAGAGACAGATGAAAACAAGATTGGTACTAAGTCTTCGTAGTAGACTAATGTAAACCTAGAATTCAGACAATTTTATTAATAATTTTATATTTCATTGGTTACTATCTCTAGTATATCTCACAAATTTCACACTTTTATAAAATAGGTGTGAAATTCGAAAAGCAAATGAGAGAATTGTGAGACATATTTTTTACTTATTATTATTATTATTTTGTAATATTGTTCCAACAACTGGAAATAAATGTTGTACTGTATATTTAGCTTATCATTATTTTTCCTACAAAGGTCCAGATAAAAAGGGATTTGTAACATTTTGTATAATAACTTCGATGGAATTATAATTCTGATTTAGTCTTAGGGGAGGAAGTAAGATTAATATTGTCTCTTTTATAAAGTATATTTCAGTATCTTTTTTACTCAAACACCAGTCAAGATCAAAATTTTTAAGTTTAATGTAAAATCCTTCCTATTTTTTCATTTTACTAATAAGCTAACATATCATACGGATGTATACGTTAAATTCAATTTAATCTCTACATTTAATATGGATTATGCTTAACATTATAAAATTTGTTATAAATGAATGTCTTATTGAAAGCTAATGTCTAATATTTGCACAGAAGCATTGTGTACCAGTATCACTAATGACTTGAGCAATCGACTTCACTGCAATGTCGTTACGAACTTGATTGATGAAGTATAATACGAATAAATCTTTGAATATATTTCCAACAAAATTTTTCGTGACTCACTTTAAGTTTTATTTTCTTATATGTAAAGTCATAACTGTGCATTTTTCCTTTTGATTCTAAATATAAGCGAATTCGTAATCACTTTATGCTAAAATTGCCATCATTTCTATACACGAGTTGATGTACAAAATAGAAGCAGATACTGAAAAAAAAAACAATCATATAATATCGAGGAATTTTAAAAAAGAGAATGTCAATTAAAGAACAAAAGACTTAAATAAAAAGATATGTCCTGTATCGGCCCCTAAATTTGTTGAACAACCAACATAATTCAATTTCTTTTCTCAGTATACAACTTTCAGATTATATAAAAAATAAACAGGGCTAAAGAGTTTCTTATACAGATGTAACATGGCACATTAAAAACATAATATATTTAAAGTGGGTTATGGAATAAATAATAGCATTCAAAAATATTTATATTAAACTCGCTTAATTAAACTATGTATATGAAAAATATGTTGCTAGAAAATGCAAGTTATTACTCTACAAAGTAATAACTTTTTTATATTTGATTATTCGAAAATTATTATGTGAGTAATAAGAATATAAAAATATATCACAATATACATCAACAATTAATCAATAAGCGTGGTTTCATTCATGTCGGCTTAATGGAACGAATATGACATACCAAGTTAACTGATAGATGAAGATACGCGATCGTTACTCAGTTTCCTTATGATATGATTGTAATAACAAAATTTTTTATTATTAATAAATACAACAGCAAATAATAATTCTATGATGTCACTATAATCTTTATATCTTTTTAATTTTTATTTTATTCAGAATTAATATAAGTTCTGACAAAAAAATGGGCTTGGAATATTTCATTGCAATTTTCACTACTTTCTTGAAAACAAGAAATAGTGTTTGTCAGCTTGGCATGATATTAATTTTTGTTTTGTATGCAAGCAATATGCACATAACCTGAGGTATTGCAGTATGGTACTGGATTTAAGATTTTTCGTAAGCATATCTCTGTTGTTGGATAAATGCCAGCCATCTTTTTTACTGAAATTAAGCTAACTGTATTTCGAGGTCTTGCCATATGATCACGGTATATGTGACCACGTTATGTAACAACACGTTTTTCTGTAAACTATTTTTTTAATATCGGATATTTTACATTTTTTTACATATGTACATAAAAAAAAATTATGAATATTAAAAGTTTAATATTTGAGTTTAATTTAAAATAAATCAATCCAAACTTTTAAGGGCAAGTAATTATATTTTAAGTAACCGCGATGTAACTTAATTAAGCAAAGTTTTTGAAATTAAAAATCCGCTGGAAGTAAGAATTTTTTGTCTTAAATATCCATCACCATTTCCTTAACATTTGTAAAGAAAGCTAGAGGCTTGAAAAAGAACCATAAAAAATATAGCTTTGCTTTACAACTTCGATGAATAGCGCCTCAGAGTGGCGAGAGGAATAAAAGCACTTGAGTAAATGACGGCGTGCCTGATGCGACGGAATCAGGTCGCGGACGCTTAACCACTGTGAGTTATCTTAGCAGTTACTCGTGTTACAAAATATCCTTCTGATAAAAAAAATGAAACTTGGTAAAGTTAATATTAAAATATTAAAACTGTAAGATAACAACAGAGTTTTATATATATATCTTAACGCAAAAATATCCTTAGTATATACACAAAACATTGTTTTAAAATCTTACTGTTACGATTTCTTATTCTTCTTTTTTGTGTGTTTCTTTTTCTGAGTGTTAAATAAATTTATTATTATTATATTTTTTGATCATTTAATCCTATTTTTTTAAACTGCCATTTCGCTTATGCCACCGCCATGGTACAAAAAAATATTAAACAGGTGTTATTCATTTATTGTATTCACAGATAGGTATATGAAACATACACACATATGTACAACCTCGTATAGGCACACATAAGTAAAACATGATTCGGATGATAATTTAATTAAGATTTTGAAAATTATGACCTAAAATCTATAACCATATAGTTCATCATTAATCAAAATGGTAATGTAAAAACAATATATACATATGTATATCGGAGATGCCATCGTGCGGTTCGACAGAGAGGGGTAAGCTTTGTGTAATAAGAACTTTTCAGTTTACCGTGACGTAGGCAAAATCCTTACACACTTAAGATTTAATCGTCCGCTTCAAAGTAAAAGTAGTAAAATAGTATAAAAGACATAGAACGATTAATGCAACGCTAAGCTGTAATTCTTGTCACTCGCTGAAGAAAATCCCACTGCGCTGGTCCTCCATGTCATTTATATTTACGCGTCTACTCCAATTAGATAATATGTAGTTTATCCAGGCTCGACGAACGATTACGTGAACTACTACTACTACTACTACTAATAAAATCATTATGCAGCTTATAAAAGAAGTAAAAGTTCAATAATGTCTTGGGAACTATAGTGATGATTTTAATAAAAATTAACGTGTATCCTTCCGAAAATCTTTAAACACGTGGGCAAAAAAGTCTTTAACCTTTACGACGCTTACTAATCTCTGAAAACTGGTAAGTTAATATTATATTTGCGGCAAATAATATTGGCGAGCAATAACGTAATTACAGGGCCCTCCAAATCTATCTACGACATTTACACCGGAGATTACATAAATTCTAACCACTAAACGCATTTCTTTATTTTTTCTCGTTAGCAAAACTCTGTTTATTGATTTTCTTTTCTACTTGCTTAATTACTTTGAAGTTTAATCAGTATTTGGTAAGCATATATACTCGTATGTACTTTGAAACTAGATTTGTAGAGAAATTAACTGACATTTATTTCATCAACTAATCAATGCAAATATTTTCAAATTTATTATTTACGTTCACAGAAAATTACCTATGTATATATGACAACCCCTTGAAATATGTCGTTGTCAGTTTCTTGAAAATTATTTATTATTTTTATTCTTTTAACTTGTAACCAAAAGATAAAACTATATGATGTAATATATGATTAAATTATTTTACCAAAAAAAAAGTATAGTTAAATAGATTGGGTCCGTTATAATATTTTCTATTATTACACTGTAAAACCCACATGAATTGATCAAAAAAGTACAGAGGCCCTTTAATTTTTTGATTAATAAAAAAACATGGATGCACTGAGAAGAAGTGATTTATTTATTTTTGAGTTTATTTTATTTTTAGAAAAAAATTTTAAGCTATTTACAATTTAACTAAAATATATAATTTTTAAAGATAATATCTATCATCTCGTATTTACGGATGCATAGTTAAGATTTGTATCGATCTAAAAATATAAATTTCAACTTTACTTGTCATTATATATGTAGTTATTCTTGGAATCGGCGTCAATGTATTTAATGCCTATTAAAGAAATATAAAAAAATCAGACTGTTTTAGAAACATATTATGAAGAATTCTTGCAAATTGTCTGAAAACAAAATGAGTTTTAATGTCCAATTTAAGGCAATGAGCTATTCAACGTTCCTTTTTTATTGCCCAGACCGGGTCAGCATCGCTCTTTGTTTCACTACATCTGTTCAAGTTTAGGATAAATAGAAACATTTTAAAGCTCTCAGAATAATTGTTTTGGAATATAATTTTCGGAGGACAACTAAACTTATTTAATATTGGATCTGGAAATAATTAAGTTATTAAAATAATACAGACAAGAGTAATAAATACTCTTTAATAAATAGAACGGAGTAATAAAGTCAAGGAAAAAAAATTCCCCATTCCAAGATAAATGAAACATATATTTTTATAACGCAAAAAAGGAAATTAAGTGAGAAAACGGCATTAATATTCCTGCTTCAGCTATTTTAAATAGTTTAAGTCTTTACAAGCTAACTTGGCTCTTAATTACTAATAGTGCTAGTCTTTAACTATTTAAAATCATTAAGAAAAAATGTTATTATTAGATGAATTAGTCCAGACACTGAAAACAAATTTGACATCATATATTGAATAATATTAATTAAAATACAACCATTTGTTTTGGCCGACATATCATAACAGAACACTATTACCAGATTTGAAAAAACATTAAAATAAAACCAATATCGACCGCCACTAGATTTATTTAATAGATGTCGGTATAAACTCGATTTCATATTTATTTGATTGTTTTAAAACTTTACAATGAATCATAAAATTATTATAAACATATTGTATTATTTTTATGGTCTTTTCTGATGCTCGAATTACATACATTTCACATAATTTTCAAAACATTCAACCTACGTTTGCAACTTAATCATAGTTATAAATGTTCTAAGGCTTCGCCTTCTGAATACTATATCCCCAAAACTTTATCCCACAATTCCCACAGGAAAGAGTTTTACAAGTCTGTGGAGGCAATAAAGTTTGAGGAATATTTCGGTATAAATGCACAATCTGGCAGAAGATTGAGGGATTGTGTCCATCTGTAGACAATTGGGAATCGAAAACTTGTTTAAAACTTTTCGCACAATAAAGTTGAATACTGGTTATCATTATATATATTAATATTAAAAAAAAAACTATAATTATATACAAAAATAATAAATGTTTGACAGGACTAATGAGATTCCCGATTCATTCTAAAATTTCATATTATATAACAGCTTTAATTGTTTAAAATATATTTTTAAAAGTTAGATCGTAACTGCTATTTCATTCATCCAAACATTACTCAATTAATATTAATTTTTACCTAAACTGAAAATGATTCATGAAAATTGCAGAGTAAGTGTATGATGGCTACATAATAATCTTTAAAAACGTTTCACGCCTATTATCTCCACCTAACTTGTTTGGAAAAGATGTTGTTATAATAAAAGTAAATAATTAGATTAAAAAAAAACTCTGAAAACGTTTAACAGCTCCAACTTGTAATATTAAAAATAGATTATCTCAATTATATTCGACTTTCATGATAAAAATTAATTGTGGAGAAATATTCGCCCACTTGGTCTCTATGTGCTGGTTTAAATAAGTTTTATATAAAGCAAGTAACAAATGCTTAAAAACGTCCCTAAATTCCCATTTCAATAGCAAAGTAAAACTCATAATAGCAGTCTCACGTACTACGAGAACGTGTACATATTTCAATTAAATTGCCAACGTTTTATTCGGTTAGAATACTGAGGAGAAAATTCGAAACAAAAGCAGCAAAGTGTGATATTTTGCGTACAATTTTCTTTTTAAGAACACTAAAATATTATTTTTAAAATGTAATACATCTTTTAAATTGGTGTTTCTTTAAAATGATTTAATTGATGTTTATTCGGATAAAAAAATCGTTCATATGGAATAAAATGTAAATGTAAACAACGGATTATAGAAATATTTTTTATTTCAATTACCTATACGTCTATACTGGTGAATTCTACATATTATAATAAAAAGATAGAATCTTTTGCATATATGTAAAAGTAATTAATGAAACGATTTTTAGTATGAGTCAGTAACTTTTATGGAACTATAAAAAGCATTTAATAAATTATATTTTTTAATGTTTTTATTCAGAAAACTCCATTATTCAGTTGAAGTCTAAAGTGTTCCCCGCCAACAGTGTATAATCCTAGGGTGGTTCCATGGTGCCGGTTGGCAACTGGATGAGAGGACCCGATGACGATCTCCAGAGGGGTTTGGGCATTTCTACAGTCTCCACATCAAGTCCCCACTAGCATAATAAGTCTGGCTGTGGTGTTGTCTGTTGGTTTGATCTAGTTTTCCAGTGACTATAGTTTTCTAAATAAAGATAAAACAAAAAAATCAAGTCGTATCCTAAATCATTACTTAAACAACTAGGTCTTACTAAGATAAAAACATAAAAAAAATAATTATTATTTCTATTTACTGACACTTGGCTTACGGTTTTAACAAAATTTTAATTTGTAGTGTGCTGGGAATACCGTAGCAAGGAATTAATTTCACGAACGTAGAAGTTTACATTTTCGTGGGGGGAAGTTCATCAGGGACCGCAGTATGCGCCACCACATCAGTCCTAAAACATTGTTGTAAATAGTGCAATTTAGCGAAAGGAATACTGACAGGGGGAACCTCACGCCCTTTATTTTTACTATATGATCTAAGTTAATTAGAGCTATCAATGAAACATGGCTATTTCATAATTCATATTAAATGAGATAAAATTTCACGTAAGCCTTTAACCAATGTGTAAAATTAAATTAAATTAATTGTATGTCTACAATATTTTTGGTAGTAAGTTTTAATATCACCAAATAATAATATTATAAAAGACTGCACTATTCATTGTTATTATATTTGTTTCGATCTCTATTAAAAAATTAAACTAAAACAGATTATTTATAAAATAACACAGAGGAATCTGGGACAAAAATTTGTTCTTAAACATTAACACGCAATACTGAGAGCTGTTAATAATTTAAGACATTTTTCAAAGCGAGAAGGTGCGGGTAACTAACAATGATTGATGCTCACATTAGCATCGGTGGCCTGAATTTATCTTACGGTTCTACCTTCCATTATCTAGTCATAATAAAAATATGAAAAAGAATAAAAAACTCAAATGAAAACTTTTTATTATTTTAGTAAAATAGCATAACATTTGCACGAGTTAGTTATGTAATTTAATATTATTAGGAAACTTAATATTGTCAGGATAAAAATTTAATACGGATGTAAAAGAAAGTTCCACTTTTAACTGTACATTTCTTACCGAGAATAACTTTTCTCTTTTATTTCAAAAGACCATTTAGTATTTAAGTTCCAGGTTGGACAAAGGTAAGTTTTTTTTATTAACCTGATAATCCTCTAGACGGTGAATTATTTACTAAATGATAAATATAATATTTAAACAATTGGTGAATTTTTTTTATAATTTGAATATAAATACTTGGTATTTGTGATAAATTAGACTTTAAAAAACTAAGCGTGAAGAAAAGCTATGTATTACAGTCATAGAGTGACAGAATTAGAAAGACATTTTAACATAATGATAAATGACTTCTAAGTAGTGAAGGAGTAATGCAGCAAGCTTTATAATTAATTATATACAACCTTAAACAGATCCTGCAATAAATAAAAGGACAAGTTAAAATACAGCTTTCTATCGGACCTAGTTTTTTTGAACCATATTGCTATTTATAATAAATAAAATAAAGAACTGTTGTTATTTCGATTTTATAAAAATGTAAGCCATAATTATATAAAAATATTTCAACATTAATGAGACTTGCTCAAAAACTTCCTCAAAGTATTATATTTAATAACAATTAAAATTCAATCTTATCGATCTGTTACATAACAAAAAAGTGTTGGATTTTATTCATTATGTAAAACTAGGTTTTACAGTTTTTAAAAATGGATGTTATTTTTATAATAATATATTCAACTGTTTTATACTCTATCAAAAACTTCTATTTAGTAAAACTAATTTCTACTTTCTTCTCATTTACACTTCCTGGAAGTGTTAGCATAAATTTTATACTACGACCCATTATTGAATCTGGGATAACGCAGTGGAAAAATTTGAATGTAGCTATTAAGCCACTAACGCGTGTAAGCTACATTAGCATACAAATGGAGCTACCTAGTTGGTAAATGCCTTCGATTGTAATTAAGCTGCCCAGTCATAGTATTCGCTTAGATACTTTGCAATATTTTAAGAGGAGATTCAAATTAATTTCCTTAAATATAACATTAAGCTTCATTCTTACAAGACTATGTTATGTAATTATTTGAGTTTAATGAATTTTTTCTTCAAAAGTCGTACAAATAGACATTTAGATTCATATCAAATTTTGAATTAAATTATTATTGAAAAAAAAAGTGAAATTATTATTAATTATATTTTAAAAAGGTGTAGCTATTCTTTGTAGATACACTAACTGTTATTGTTTCTCTCAAGAAAGTTTATTAGCTTGTTGTGAAAAATTTGAAGCTCACTCAATAGTAGGAAGTAAATTACTGACTAATTTAAGTCAGAATATTTATACATATAGTGAACAAAAATCTTTGAGATATTTTTTTAATTTTTATATAAATATGCATCCTATAAAATGAAATAACATGTTTAGTTTTTGTTTGAATTCACTAGACCGAGGATCTGACAGTCAAAATTTAGAAAAAATATTTAACAACTTAGACAATTCTTTTCATCTTGAAGGAAAAATATGTTATACAGTCACCTACTACTAGTAAAAGTAGTTTTAATAAAAAATGTTGCAAAACAGACTGTTGTATTTTTTTTTAATTAAGAATATTGTTACTTAAAAATACTTCGTGCATATAGGACAAAATTTTAATAATCTACAAAACCAAATTAAAAATTCAGTTGAACCTAACCTAAATCTCTAATGTTATTGATAAATCTCCCAACCCCTTTGCAGCTTCAATTCGGACATTTTAATACATATTATGACAGTAACAATTTTATACAAGGGTTATTTATACAAGGGTTATAGATCTGTATCTATAGAAAATTATTGCAATAGATATCAAAAATATTCATAAAGTAGAAATACTTGTAAGTCATTCCAGAATTTTGCAGTTACTTATGATTTGTCTTTAAATAAATAAGTAAATTAAAAAAAAAAGTTAGACTGTCGTACATGTTTGTTTGAATTTATTGATTTAGGGAGAAATAACAACTGAAAATAAAAATACTTTACCGCTAAAGTGACCTCTGTTAATAACTTACATATTACTAAATAGTTCAAAATATGTGTTTTACTTCTAAAAAAATATATTTCCTATTTTATTATTGACAATCATTTCATACATAAAGTATTAAAACAAAGACAATTAATACTACTGTCATCTGGTACACTTACTCTTTTCGAAATGTCTTTTAAAACTTTGCCAAGGAAAGTTTCAGAATGAAGTCAATTCTGTTTAATTTCTATCTTATCGGGAAACCTTCATTAATAGTTTTGGAGCAACCAGGAAATATAATACTACTTTTTACTTTAAATTATTTCAAGATTAAGCTATTGTGTATTGTTTAAAATTTAAATACATTTTTATAACATATCCAAAGAAGATTAACTCTTATCATTAGTATCCATGTATCGTCTACGCTTAAAATAAACTAGGAGTTTAAAACGATGATTTACGTTTTTTTTTACATTTTTTGTATCTCGTGTCTGAAATATGTCTGAATATTAATAAAATAAGTCAAGATTTTTCGTTAATCTTAGTTAATAATCATGTATTGAACGAAATAGAATTTTTAGAATACATAAAAAAAAAATGTTTCCAAAAACACATTTTTTTCTTTACTAACACTTTTTTACTGCTTTTAATCAATCCTATAAAAATCGTAAAGTTTTGACATATATACATACATATATATGAGATAATCGTGGTTAGATTACTTGTTGAAGTTTATAACATAAATAATGTAAAATAACTAATGAAGTGAGTATCAATACAGATATCAAATACTAGTTTTATTAATTTAGGTTAAAAGTAAGAATAAAATTTATGCCAATGTACCGTTCAGTCCAAACGATGTCAAAGCGGTCTTGATGTTTTATCTGTTTTAAATAATTTACATAATTGATAGCTACTTAAAAATACTGATATTTTCGTTTATTTTATATTTAAAGTTATCCTAGAAAATTATGTATATTCTTTGGTTGCAAGGTTTAATATTTCTCATTTAAACAATAAAAGGGTATTTTTGTGACCTATAAATTGTTGAATTGAAACTTCACAATATGAGAACGGTTATTTAAAAACTGTTGAAATCTTTTGGAAAACCAAATTCAGATATAAACATTCCAAGCAAAAAGGACAAATGGATTTGTGAGGACTGGAAAATTGGGTCTGAAGCGCTTAATAGCTCAAAATGAATTTGATTTCTAAAAACACTTTGAATGACTTACTGTAGTATTTAATATATTTTATAAAAGCAATTTATTTCGCAATATTTTAAAATTATATTTAACAATTCAT
>JAAAKD020000002.1:1966057-1982539 GCA_010014825.2 Danaus melanippus
AATTAATCAATCATTGGAGCACCCAATCACACGCACAGAATGGTCGAATATGACATATTACGGACGGTAATGGATGAAGATGCGTGCGAAAATTTGATTACTCATGATCCTTATATCTGACAAGAATAATATAACTGACGCCCATGGATTTAAAAATATCCCGTAAAAAGGATGTTTAATCGGTCTGCTTATTTAAAGATATTAAACAAATACGCCAATGAAGTTACAAAATACAAAAATTCTTATTCTTTTTGATTAGAATAAACCATATTTTTTTATATGTATAATTGTTATGACTAAAACCAACCTTTAATAATAAAATGCATTTGTATTGTTATTTCTTCGTTCAAATATTTTTTTGATATAGAAGAAATGGCAAACAAGCAGACGGCCTACTTGATGGAAGTCACGGTCACCCTTGGACAACTGCAACAAAAGAGATATTGTAGACGCGTTGCTGACCTTGATTGTGGAAGAGGGAGATGTGAGGGTGGGAAAATGAAAAGGACAAAATGCAGCCATTTAATCCTTTTAGAGCCATTTACTCTACTGCGATCTTCTGTGAAAATATGATACCTCCCTGATCGAGCCAGCCATTTTTGGCGCTGTAGTAAGTGACCACAGTTAGGCTTACCGCCTTAAAATTCAAATCTGTAGAGATCCTCAAAATTAAATGTAAAAAAAATAAAAAAATATTTCACTGGAGAATCGAAGTCGTTAGAATTTATAAAGCTAGCTAAATTAATTACTATTCATTTTTTCGGTTAAAAATATTATTCACTTTTCATTTAAACTTATGTATAAAACCCAGTTCTAGATTTAACTAAGACTACGGACATGTTTGTGGTCAACCTCAATAGCTTATTTATGAGCACCGACGTAACAGTAAACAAAACATATAATTCATAAATTAGTCTAGTTTTATTATCGTTAAAATATACTTTTAACGTTGGTTCAGCTTCTATGTAAAACTAACAATGTAAATTTCAATTGAATATTTCAATTCATCCATTGCTGATTCATTCTTAGAATAGAATCCATTTGTTTTATTAGATTGAAGTAGTGTTTCAATTACTTTAGGATGAGTACATGATTTGAATATAGGCATATCGTTTTACGTTATGTGCCTTTATATTCTCTCGTTACTAATAATGAAATAGTCATGACTGAAGTCTCACGATTACATGAAATCGTATATACCATTTAAAGTTTAAATCCAATTATCGATGATCTATGTTACAGGAGAAAAATTATTTGAATTAAATTTGAATAACAAGAAAATAATAATACATTGATATAAGCAAAACATAAGGATATAAATTTTTATTTCTTTTAAGACCTTTTGTTAAAGAAACATGCTGTTCAAAGTATTTGAGTTTCTTAGTTTTCTTATCATAATTTCCTTTTTCTATTATGATTATTTACTATACTATTATTATTACTTTTATAATATAGTTATAGTTACTGATTTTTAATTATTTTTATAACATTGTGTCACTTTTAATAGGTTTTATATTATGTCAACAAAATGTAAAGCCATCGTAGCTGTTTCCATTTTATGTAGTTAGCTGTCAGTTCACAATTTTTTGTTGACATTTTAGCGGACGTACTTTGGCATTTATTAATGGTTCTCCATACTTTTATTAACCCATCATGATAACAGCAAATGAACCTAAAATCGAAAGATATTGTCATGAATATGTTAGATTATTATTGAACTTAACAACTTATAACTTCAGTAACCAACTATTGTACTTTAATACTGGATTTTGACGAGTTATACGTTGATGTTAAATATGAAGAAAATGTGAATTGAAGGTTTTCATTCAATATTTTTAAATTGCTATGTAGATACTTAAAATTTCGTTAAAAACTTGAAATTAAATTAAATATAGTACTATTAATAATACTAAAATAAAATAATTATTTCTATACCGTCACAAAAATGATAATTAATTATATTGTACACCTTGTTCAATTTATTCCATGTCTATTTTTAATAAAGTTAGACTTTAAGCAACAGTAAGGTGAAAGTAGCAAGTTCTATTCTAGCTTATCTCAATAAAATTTTCAACCTATATTTTCTATAGTGTGATTTCATAATTGCTTAAAATTATAAACCTAATTATACAACAAATTTACCTTGTGTAGTAAAAGTAAGAGTTATATTTTATCATAATAGCCTAATAATAAATATTAATAGCACTAGAAGGGTTAAATGTAGAAAAACATGAGAGAAATTAATAACATTTGTGTATAACTGATACATAAAAGTAAATTGTGACAGTAATCTCACTCAACGCTCACTGAAATGGTAGAAAAATATTCATGGAAATATTTTGAAATCAAAACATCACGTACTCAAATATCCTGTGTATCGCCAATTTTCTACAGCAACCCAATACGTTGATCCTTTTTTATTCCTTCTGTAAACTTTGAGAATATGTTGCTTTTGCTTGATAAAAATTTTAGAAAAGAAAAAAAATTAATATATTTCTTCAAAAATATTATTTTATTTACATCCTAATATATGGAAAAATACTGTTGAAAATCTACGATTTTAACAAAACCGTTAAATATTAATGTAAATTTAATAAATAATTTTATGCCTAATGCTTCAAAATATTATTCTTAAAAGATTAAATTGCTAGATCAAATTTCAACCTTGAACCTACTTAAACAGAGAACTTCACCTTAATGTGAATCGAAAATTTAATAAAGTCTTTAATTATTTTTTTAATAAATGATTTTACGTCTCAATTTCTCTTTACGCTACCTGAGCCGTTTAATTTAATTTCATCATGTAAAAAGTAACTCTAAAATAAGTTTTCAATATCCATTTGGTGGACGCTCACAATTCCTTTAGTCCCCTGGCAGAATGTGCATTTATTTTCGCAAAGTTACAAAAACTTTATTGCCTTCACAGACACCTAAAACTTTTGGGAAAATTTGTAGCATAAAACGTTTCCCGTATACCAATTCATAATTTGGAACTGTTGCTAGTATTTATAACTAAAGTTACATGTTCTACAAATGTTAGAAAAGTTGTTTATTAGAGACTCAATTTAGTATCAAGGGCTTGTAAGTTTTTTCAATGAAACCACACAAATCGACTGCCTTCTTCTTTTAAAAAAGTCGTTAATGGTTGGTATCTACAAATATGTTGTCATATACTTATCATAACAAGATCAAGGTTGGGCAAAAATGCCGATATTTGAAATCTTTATTATGTAATATTTTTAAAGTAATTAAAACAAATAAATGTTTTCTCTCAGTTTTGCTCTTTGAAAAGAAGTAGGTTAACTTCCAAGAAAATGTCATAATCAAATTTCTTCCTTTGAAAAGTTCTTTTGGTATTTTATCTTATCAGTTCTTTGCTTACAATATATATTCTTAACTTAAAAATCCTGTTATAGTATAAGATATAGATAAATCAAAAAAAAAATTATTTTATACATATTCAATGAATCGTCTTCATATAATGAAACAAAACAGTAAAGGGATATAAGTAGATATTCGGTAGTAAAAGTTCACTTAGATCCCATTAGACTAGACGTTGAAGGTGGTAGATGATTTAATTGAAAAGTAGTGGGATCCAAAGTTGAACGGTTTACAGGGATATGAGGGAATGGGGATTTAATAAAATAATAGAACAAGATCAAATTTTTAAAATAAAATTAATAAATTAACAACAACAACTAACTAGTTTTTAATACCATGACAGCATTAAAAAAATTGCTCTAGAATTTTCATAGAAATATAACTAATTCAAAACCCAAAATAAGATTTCTGTAACAGATATAATTTATACTGGTCCAATACATGAAATATTTTTCACGCATATTTTGACAGATCGCTGGAATTATTCGTCCGACAGGAAATTTTTATTTCTCTTGTTTCTTGGGTTTCAGCCTTAAAGCAGAAAGTACATTCCCTTTTCTTTTTTATCTTTTCGAATCTCTTACTGTGGCTATCACATTTTAGCAACAGTATTCGAGGTGCTAACTCTCATTTACAAAACAACTCACTCTTTGAGGTAAACTACAAATGTTGTTCATGATTTTTCACCGAAAACAATTGTTGTCTCTTTTTAACTGTTAGTCTGATTGCCAATATATTTATCACAGTTTGGCACTTACTACTTAGTATCTTTGTATTCCATCTTTTACCCGTGATACTATCCATAGTTAATTTGACAGCACAATCCAAAAGGCCATGTTCAACAAAACGGTCCTCTATATATTGGAAATATATACTGGATAATTCAATCAGATTCAGGAGGTTTACAACGTGCGTTTTGTTTTATTTATTTCAATAAAAAATGAATAATTCATATAAAACAGTCATATTTTCATAACTATGCTCTTATTCGCTGAAAACTCCATTAAACTTACTTCACGGTCGGTTTGTTCGATGGTTTCACCATTGTGCAAATATCACTAATCCACTTACAGTTTTCATTTTGCTGTTTGTGACAACATTTCAGACTCCGCTTCCTTTACGCGTAGAGAAACAGGTTCATGCTAATTGGCACGAGCTTAGATAATTCTCCGTTCTATATGGCTTAATTACGTTATAATGAAGTAGCTATATTTTTAAGAACATGAAGTGTTTTTTATGATATAGGAACGTTCCTCTATGACAAACAGGTGCTTGATTTTATAACACTGCCCCCATTGTCACAACAATGAAACAAAGTCGTGTTGTTTGTGAAGTGATCAACTGGCGTTTCTTGCGTTTGTTTATTTGTAGCGGAAAGCTTAGTTCCTTATTAGTTAACATATAAACTTCTAGCTCATGATGCTTATTCTCGTTTTCCCAAGGGAATTTTACTTGTCTGATTTTCGGTTGGATTCTCCTGTAGCATTTATACTGAATAAAAGGACGTCAATGAAAAAGCAACATACATATACTTGGAAGGGAACCAGGAATGTCAATAGTAATTAATTTTGCATATGAACAACAAAGAAATTGTCAAAAAATTTTTTTCCTAAAATTTACAAAGGAATTGAAAAATCGTTACCATTACATCATACTTTTATCTTTGAAGCAAACGTGCTAACTACTATTATAATATTAAAATTACCAATAATCAATATAAGTATTAAATTTTTATAAAAATAATTTAAACTAAAATATCTTTTTTAAATGAAAATTATTTCGTTTCAAATATTTAAAATCAAATAAATTTAATGTATTCGGGAAACTAACTTGTTTTGAAAAGTGTAATTATATTGCATTTCCCATGATATATTCTAAAAGTGCTTAAACTTTTTACCGTTTGGGTTTTCTTAATACTAAGCATAAGTATTTTATTAATATAACAATTAAGTAAATAGAATGGAATAAAATCAATATTGCAGCATATGTAGAAAATGTCATATGAGTACTGACTCCGCGAACCCATCTTCCCACTACAAGAACCGGAAGATTCCCGATACCAACAAGTTATTATGTAATTTCTATTTTAACACCAGGCCGTAGCCTTTGATTTAATAGAACTATGGCTTTAGATTTATCTTTATTTTGGACAGCCGTAACTCGGACTAAACTAAACAAAGGAAAAAGCATTTCTTATATGTAGCTAAAATAAAACTATCAACAATAGTGGTAAGTCTAAAAATTTGTATTTTATATTTAAATTTTAGACTATTAAGTAAATTAATTATAGAACATTCACTGAATTTATTTGCCACTGTTTATGGTTCGTTGAATAAATGTCAAACAAACACGCAATAATTTGAATAAAGAAATAACCCATTAGGTTTAATTTATTAGGTGTAAACTTATTGTTCAGTTAATGATGTAAGTGATTTCATTAATCTTTCAACGTAAATTAATTACGTTTCATTCAATAAAAAAAATTGCATTCATCATAAAAACTTCTTATTATAATTAATCTCAATGTACATTTTTTAACTCTGCTTTCCTAGAGACAATGGTTAATAACGAAGAGTAAAATAAAGTTTCACAACTGTCCAATTTTGACGTCTGAATATTAAAAATGTTACGTCATTTACAATATTTAAACACGGATTCGATCAAAATGTTTAAATAATGTTAAGAGCGCAAATTATTTTAATATTTATTATAAACCTGAAACCTAGAATTTGTACGCTCGTAATGGAGATTTTGAGCAGCATCTATTTGATACACTTTTTGCTTTATTATGGAGTATAAAAATGGAAGTTATGGTGAAAAATTATAGTTTTTTAAATATATAAGTACGTAGACCTCAAACTTGTAACACCCCTTTTTTGCTTCGGGATAAATGATATATATATATATATATGCAACTTAATTGTTTTTATATTTGACTTAATAAGACGTTGCTAACCTAACTTGAAAACAAATGAACATGTACTAAATGGATACAATATACGAATACTTGAAATCGACAATGCAGAGGCACGATTCTGGCCTCGCTCTGTACTCAAAGCTTTGTGTAGACCTATAGAGGTCTCTCTTTAGCAAAACCCTATTTCGTGTGATTGATTATATATTTAGATGTCAAATCAACTTACGTTGGTTATTAAAATTCTCGCCCTGGGTTTCATCATAATTATTTATAATCATACATTTGTCCAAAAAAAATTAATTATTTGATTATGTTATTTACCAAACTATATTATTTAAAACCACTTCTTAATAACCTAAGCCATTTCTGACAATCATTGTTTAATTTCTGACAATCATTGTTTTGGGTTGATAATGTCCATAAACAGTTTTAAAAAATTTTACATAGTTACATCGATAAAGATTTTTTTTATTGAAATAGAATTTAACTTGTACAAGAAATCAAAACTTATAATTACTTGTAATGTACTTGTTAAGATAAGTCAGTGGTGGCCTAGTGGTTAAGAGGCCCTCCTCTCATGCATGAGGGCGCGGGTTCGAAACCAGGCAAGTACCAATGGGATTTGTTCCGAGTCATACGTACTTTCTTAAGAGTATTTAGACATCACTGATTAATGCATTCCCTAAGAGGGTTGATGTCAGGCAGGCGGCCGGTCGTAAAAACAATTAGCCAAAACTATTCACAACATGTAAGGCAGACCCTGGCTAAAGCTGGGAAGATGCCAGGTAGAAGAAGAAGAAGAAGAAGTACTTGTTAAGATCCCCAAAAATAACAATTCTTATTTTACCGTCATTTAAACATAATTTTGGTTCTCACGCAATTATTACTTTTCAGGAAGCGTGATCACAAGAAGACAAGATTAAAGAATACTTCAGTCCGTCTTGTTATATCTCAAGATCTTTAGTGCCTACTTAAAATAACGCTCGACGACATCATTTTATTCCCTGCATCGAACCTATCTTATACTGTACTCCTGTAGTGTCTAATACTTTATATATGTAGTTTGTTAACTACATACATAAAGTAGAGGTTTTCAGCATTAGTAGTGTGTTCACAGTTAATGCTGAAAACCTCTCGATAGATTCTGTGTCCATATTTGTAAATTGAGGATTTTATAAAACTACTTATAAACAATATTGATTAACAAACAATTTTTTCCAATTTTTTCCATCTCAATAACTTATAATATTATTTACCTTAAAAATATCACATTGATATTACCCGTACTTATTAAAATTTTAACATATAATTATTTTCTTTCCATCGAAGCACTATAATCATCAAAAACTGCCAAAATAATTTTAAAATGAAAATAGAAATCGAGCTCATAAATATATTTTCAAGTATGTAACTCAAATAAACAAAACTGCTTCAGATGAAGCTTTTAATATTTCCGTCAAATTACTTTACCGTAATTAATTTAATGAACATTGTCTCACTTTTCCGTTGCTTCGTTAAGGCGTATAAACAAATCAAGCGATGATGATGTACCTACATAATATCGATCTTCTTGTAATAAGTACACCATATTAAAAAATAACAGCTTATAAAAAGTTATTTATTTTATAAAAAAATATTTTTATGTCATAAGGCACCATTTACTACAGTTTCTACCGTAGAAACCAGAAAATAAAGTATAACAAAATTAATCAATTTTATACCATTTTCAATGTAATATTTACATTAATACTTAACATGAGATCATTGGAATATACCAAGCCATTCCCATAGAAGTAGGTTAAACCTCCAAGGAAGCCTTTGTGTGCGTGATCGGCTTTCATTTTCAAAGCTCTTTGGAATTCTACAGCGGAAACGCTGACATTGACTGGTTTATCTCCTTTATTTAATAATAGATATACTGAATGTAATATTTATGATTTGAAAACAGAAGGAACAAGAGAGATTTCCTGCATTGGCAAATGGATTCCTTATTTTACCTTGTTTCTTATTGGTAATGTTAACGAGTATAATTGTGTTGAGACGTCTAGCAATTTCCAAGAAATCTATATTAAATTCTCTAATCCAAATTTCTTACTTAACACCGTAAGGCCCATGTTTGGATTGAAATTAAATTAATTTGCCTTTCTTACTATATTCTCCTAGATTTTGATTGATTAAGTGCTACCTGCTGTCGATAGCGTCGCATGGAAAAATCCCGAGGCGTCAGCCTGACGCTTAAGGGACATGTTAACTGCATTGTATAAGATTCCAAGTATTATCTTTACGTTTTCTAATCACTTTATTCAGAATATTTAAAATGATTTTATTTCATTATAATACCCACACGTCCTTGGACAATCCTATTACATATATATGTATATGTATATATATATATATTATTGTGAGAGTGCCATTATGGAGTTAATATAACAGTTTTATATCGTGTAACACTTGTATGGCCGGGCTTTCTGAGTGCTTTCGTATGTGGAAATTGTTACTATTGCCCACTACAGTGTATAAACATGTGATAGTAATATCCTTTCTTAAGAAAAGAAACCTAAATGTTATCCATTGCACAAAATATGTTATTCAAGTAAACAAATTTATATATTAATAGTGCAGTATAGTACAAAATCATAAAAAAAGAGGATTCTCTGAAAGCTAATTTTAATAAAATAATTTAGTAGCAATTTACCGTTGCTCGTAATAATGATAACTTTTTTATTCTTCATAAAGAACTAATTTTGTTAGGTAGTGGCTAAGAATACACGCAACATTAAATAATGAAATGCTTTAAGAGAATTTAATTTATGTTCAGAAATGCCATATGTGTAAGCAATTTTGTCCAACTCAAATGTTATTTTATGTGAAATGTTTATTTTATAAGTGGTAAGTCAACACCCACGTAATAAACTATTCCTACTGATGTTTGTGGTCGCTTGCACGTCCTCCGTCCATAACTCGCTGTTAGCAAAATTTATAAACGTCATTCATATCCAGGCAACCCTACCAACTAATTAGCTTAAATATTTATATACGTATGCAATTTAGAATTAAATTTTGTTCACTCCAAATCCTCTTTATCTGATAAATTAAAAAAAATCGCTTGCTTTAAGATCCCCCACTAACTGTAGTCTATGAAAAAGGTCGGCAATATAAACCTTTACATGTGTAACGAATTCAATAAAATTGTCGATAACGTGAATTCATCATATATTTTAAAAATGAATATCCTGGAAACAGTTGACGCGTAAGGTAACAAAATTTGTTGAAAATTATCTCAATAAGATTACTAGTATTTTTAGCGAATACTAACATTTGACTAAATACTTAGCAACGAAAATTAAAGCTGTCAATAGAATTATGTAGGATGGCTCGTGGAATGACCGCCAAATTGAGTGTCATCAGGATGAGCCAATTTTGCTAATTGAAGTGATAAACTGAACACACAAATGCCTTTTAATTGATCAGAGAGGCCATAACTGTCCATTAACAAATCATTGTTTAATATCTGGAGGTAATTTAAATTGTTATTTATTTGTAAAAAGCGAGAGATACAACAAACATTATGCAATTAACATTTTTTGGAAAAGCAAAAATATACATTTGCAAATAAATATGAATTTATTTAATAAGAAAATTCATTAAGCACTTTTGCTTTCCATAGACGACTCGAGCATGACGTAATAGGAGAAAGTTGTTTTCAAAATCTGAAAAATTCGGTAATAATGAATTAGAATTATACTAATATACTTTTTTTACTAATTACAGATTTAAAATCATACACATACTGATATCATAGGTCTTACTCCAGCAATAAGTCCGCCAAGGGCTTCAAATTCCATTGGAATTTGAACTTTCTGTAGTAACAGCAAAGCAGTTTTTTGATTTGAAACTGACATATTTTCCCAAGACATGCCATATACTAAATCAGGCAAGTCATCCGCCTTTAAAATAAATAAAGTTAACTTAGTAAACAAATTATTAAATAATTAATCAAGGAGTTTAAAATAAACAGTACCTGTCGTTTAACTTCGTCAACAACAAATGATATCAATATTGGTCCTCCAGTGTATGCCATTATCATTGTTATGTAAAGCATAATATTCTCTTTTCCCTATGATGTAGCAAAAAATATTTTATTAATATTATATAATAGTTTATTTAAACACAATCTAAATTCTAAACAAGGATTATCAAAAAGAAACATTTAAGAATTGAATCTTACACAAACAAGTCTATCATAAACTAAATATCTTGTATTAAATAAAAAAGAGGTAACTTAAAATAAAGTCTTAATTTTAAGTGAATTAAAAATGAGTTACTTCATTCAAAACTTTTGCCATGTGCGATTTTAATGAACTACATTTAATAGGGCAGCTGCAAAAGTCAGACTTTTTAAATTCTTCGATGAACGTAGTCTACACTGAACAATAAGCTCCTACTGATATTATAATAGTCTATATTGGAATATTAATTTTTATTTGATTAAAATACTTACTCCGTATTTGAGTTGGTACAATAATACGCTATTGCCAAATAAATTTTGAACGTAAATTGCGGCTACATTGACTCCAAACGCCGATTGTGCCTTTTTGAATTGGCTGTAAAATAGCGGATTGAAATATTCTTTTTCTATTGTATGATTTTTTACAATATTACATAAATACAAAGAACTTTAAAATATGGCTTGAATTTTTTTTCTGCTTAAAAATAAAAGTTATTACTTACTCGATAATGAATAAATGATACTTTATAACACCTATGAGATGCTCTCTAACATCTGCGTTGCTTAAATTATCTAATATAGTATTTTGTATATTATTTTTCAGTATCTTTATATGAGCAATTATATTTAAAAGAACTATATTATTTAAGGATTGAAATTGCATCAGAACTGTTACACCACAAGCAATAATATAAGCATTTACAGTATGTATGACAATCCAATTATTATAATTGTAACTGTAATCCAATGGAACCCAAAGGTAAACAGACGTTTGAAGTTTCGCTGTTCGGTTTGCAATAAAATCTCCATTCCTATAGTTGTTTACAGCCGGTATAAAAACCCATCCAAGACAATTGGAAATAAAGAAAAATATTAAATAAGACGCCGCAAATCGTACAAGACGCTCGGTCAAAATAACTTGCTGAAAATAAAATTAAAAATATGTTAAGGTAATTAAATATGTAAATTATTTATACCAGAGCTGTAAAAAAAGGGTTACTTGTTTCACGAATTCGTCATTATTTTTGTATACATTATAAACGTGTATTTGGGTCATAAATTCTTGTATGACAATTTTAAAATTATTAAACTTTGAAGAATATATGTTCACCTAGAACAAACTTAGTTTATGTTATATCCCAAAACATACATTTGAAATAAAATATTGAAAATCATATTAAAAATTCACTTACACAAGCTAATAGACTAGCTGGCCAAATGGAAAATATAATTCCCAGCGTGTCAAATTCAAGATCGTGAAAGTTAAAATATAGAAATAAAAATTGCGAGAATCCAACTACGGGCCCAAATATAAATATCATCAAACTATTGAGCTGAAAAATTCTAGGAACTTTCTGATACCCCCATGTTTCTCTATTTCCCACGCCCACCAAAGACATAATAGTAGCAAAAACCTTGTAGAAGGTTTGATTTTTTGGTAATTGTCTATAATCAATAAAAATTATATCAATGCAAAATGTTGTTTGGATTCAATTTAAATAGTGATATTTTAAGGTCTATGGATTTTTTATTTTTATTTTAGTTATTCAACAAAAAAATCCGAAACATTTCCTTTCGAGATGTGACATTTCAGCTTTATTGATGAAGCTTATCTATCTTCAAATCTATTATTTTTACTAAATATTTTGTTTTCAATTTAAATCACGTAAAATAATTTGTAATTATAGAAATTATCATAAATTATTTATTCTATTTTATTTACTCACAGATAGTAGTCATCGCCCATATTAACAGTAAGAAAATAGAATATTAGATTGATAATAAAAACAAAACACGGTTTAAAAAACTTCGAGTTCCTTGAGAATCAGAAAGATGTTATTGTTTTAAAGTCTCTTTTACAAAAGAAATACAAAGAGTTGTACAACTAAGAGCCGCTGCAGCCAAGTACCTACTCCTATGAACATTTCCACTACTACGTACTTCTTATTATATTTTTGCTTTTTCTTCAAGAGTTTTAGGACTTAGGCACATGGTTTATTTTAAAAATGTTTTGAAAATTATTCATGTTAATTTAATAATTATAAATAAATAAGAATAATTTAAAGAATGCGCGTGTATGGTATGTAAATAACATAAAGAGTTACCTTTGTTAACATATTATATTTAAAGCAAATATTTTGTAAATTTAATTAAAATTAAATACGAGGCTTGATATTATGGCAAAAAGTAGTGATAGTAAAAAAATAAGTATGGCATTATAATTAAAAAGGAATCGCTAGTTAGCATTACAAGTTCACAATAAATAATTCAATGTTTTATTTGCTTTTATGTCTTTGAGCAATCATTATGTTATGATATATTATTTAACATACGAGAAAACTTCATGATATAACATTTGTCATTAATTATAAAATTAATAGAGAGACACTTTTAAGTTTTTGCAATAAACGACAAAATCAAACATTTTATTCACTTATATTTCCGCAATATTTTCCGTTATCTAAATTACTTTCTTGGTGGCTAAGACTAATATTATTTCTACAAAATCAAACAACTGGATTGTGTAATTACACGAGTGAATTCCTGTAATAGATAGCCGTAAACCTAGGCACTATTATTGTTATTTGTGATATGGTATTAGCAGCGCTCCAAATTGGCGCTATTACAGATAAGACGCAACCCCAGATTCTAGTTCGTGTAAGGCGGATTATATCCGTCTGAGAGCTTGTGTTAGATATAACATATTTGATAACTCTTTTTCGACACAAACAGAATTTTTAATGCCATCTGTAAGTATCGTAATAAGTAATTAGGACCTCTTTGTTATATTATAATACACAACTACTTATTATGGGGAAAGGTTTAAAAGTTAAAATCTTCTTAACTGTTAAGACAAATGGATTCTTGTATTATTAGCACCCTTAGGGTTCATATTGATTTTCGTGATTCTTATAATTCTGGCGATGTCAAATTTGAATTTTGCGAAATTAACGAATTATAACCTTCCCTGTACATTTGTTCACTTAGAAGTTTGATTTTTGTTACTGTTCAATGCCAGGTAGTCCTTTGATAGCATAAGAAAATTTTGATCTCTTCCTAAGAAGACTTACATATGTACGTATTATTGGAAATACAGAATTAAATTGGCAGACGAAGAACAAAACTGTCACATAAGCGTTCTGTCTATCTTTACTAAAGTACGGGTTTCTATATATTAAAATTCAGCTTTTAAATGATTTTTAAATAATAATTGGTTTTTAATTTAAATATAAGAAAAAAAAGACCATGCAGTATTCCCATAGGGACCAAATAATTTATTTAAATGTTGGTACTGGTTCGCCTAGATCGATCTTTGTAACTATTTTCTGGTTTATATCCTAAAAGACACGATCCGAATCTTATTATTATGCCAGTTTTAAAATTTAAATTTTTAAGTGTAATTTCATTTCATGAAATATAACTAGTACGCTTTTCTAAAAATGTTTACGGAAAATATTATTTGAATTTATATAATTTATTACTATCTTATTTGAACAAAATATTTTTCGTTCAATTTTTTTAAAGACCCATATTGAATACGTAAATTCCAAGTATACTAATAATGGTAATAAATATAAGGGTAATTGGATTTTAAACTTTTTACGTCTCTAGAGTTTTCTTGTCTCTAGAAACAAAGGTTCTTATATCGCAATACACATTGAACGAATGAAAGCTAGAACGAAAACTTAAGAAGAGTATTCCGAAGCTTTTAGTTTAGTTATAACCAAGAATAAATGAAGAAAGTCAAAGAAAAGAGTGCCATCAAGTCGCTTGGTCTAGCTTAATATAGAAACGTCTACTATAAACTTCATTCGAAAAACCCTATATGTGTTTTTTTTTCAAATTTTGTTTGGCAAAACTTGGATCGTTAACAATTTTTTTAATTTTTGGTTTCAAAAACATTGAAACTAACAATAATATCATGAAATCTTTTAGTATTTTATTTTTAAAACATGTTTTTTTTAATAAATAGTAGAGCTTAGCAGTTTTCTTGTGTTTAAAAAATTCACATAGATGAGACTAGGAAATAATTTCCTTTATGATCCTTCTTAAAGAAGTTCATTAAACGAAAAAATAAATTCTATTTTTAGAAAATAAAAAGAAAGATCTGATCAATTATTGATTTTACTCTTCTTCTCTTAATGTTCTGCACGACGTTGTGGTGTGCTTGCACGTATGACTCTCAATAATTTATCAACTAAAGGTGATAAAAAAAAATTCGTTTACATTGCTTCAAATATAATTTTGTTCTTCTGCAGTTTTAATTTCTCTAGGTATCTCCAATTTTTTTCTAATATAATCAGTTCACTTGATAATCAGTCCAAGACTATTCCAGAAAAAATTTTTGAAACCTTGAAATCTAATCCGAATCTGTTGCTTTTAATTCTGGCGAATTCTATTTTTTGATTCTAAAGAAATGTTTCTAAACCGTGGCAATTAAATAACAACTAAAAATACTGACACAATTGTCCCTGCAGGTCTCATCATACACACATACCGCCGTCGCAAACGAAAATCCTTGTTTGAATTCCTTTCGAAACGAGACCCCTTTTTTAGCACGTCACTCTAGCATTCTGCCGAAAACGGATAGTCTTTTCTCATCAACGTCTTTAGTATAAATTTTGCCTCTTAAAAAACTCTTGGCTGTGAAAGCCAATAGGGCCGCATTTTTACATGTGGAAAAGTCTTGTTATCTGCCTGGGCATATTGTTCAGCTAAAAATATTGTAAGTCTTTTTGAATTACATTGTGCCCAGATGTTTGATAATAATTTAAAAATTATGTCAATTAGATTTACGGTGTAAATTGAATATATTTTTTTTAATTATATTTTGTAACGTGTATGCGGATCATTATATTGTGGCCATAGTTCTTCTAATGTTATTATCAAAAATACATTTATATTATACTTGATAATTTCATATTTATAAGTTTATATTAACTTATAATTATTTATTACCATCTATATAAAATTCATTTTAATACCCAAGTAATAGATATATTATTAATATGTAATTAAAAAGCCACGCAAAAAATTTTTAATTATTACCAATAAAAACAAATATTGCGATAATTCTTGCTACTTATTTTATAATTTTAAACGTGGCTATATTAATATGATGTAACATCTTGCTACAATTCTCTCAGTCAGTCTTTTATTTGATGTATGTACATATCAAGGGGTGTGTTAAAACTTGTTGGTACTTCTTGGTACCTTTAAAGAAGTGCTTATCCAAGTACACGATCATAATTTAATAATGTAGAGCCAATGAAGAAAATAATGAAGAATACAATCATGATTAAAATATTTTATTTTATTTATTGATGTGAAACATACTTATGTGATTTGATCTGTAATATTTACATTGATGAGTAATGTAATATTTACACTGGCCAAACATAATTTCACGCAATTGTAATAATAAAGAACGTATTAAAGCATAAATTGGAATTAATTCGAAACCACTATTATAATAATAACGTCGTTAATTATACAACATGTGGTGTAATTTGTTACTACATAGTATCGTCAAAGTTATAAAGTTAAATTTCTGTTCTCGAACAGAGTCGCAATTATTTATGGCAAACTAAATACTAAGCCATGTGTATAATACTGCAAACTATACAGTATGTTATGTAACAGAGGACTTTCCCTTGAACACGTTAATATATATAACTAATAGATTAAAATAAATATACAAGCATAGAAAAATAAGCATAAAAATATCTGAATTAAAAAAAATATATTTCACAATAAATTTGAAACCTCCTGTGCATAATCAAAATAGTAACGCGGAATAATAGGTAGCGTAGTAACATTGCCCAAACAGGCAACGTCGCAATACGCACGTGACGAGCGGCGACTTTTATAATGGCGGCATATTGAATTAAAAAGACACGGCCGAGTAATGAACGCGGGGTGGTGGAGCGGCAGCGCTTTTAAGTTCTGCCGACAC
>JAAAKD020000002.1:2276026-2287027 GCA_010014825.2 Danaus melanippus
GAAAGTAAAAGGCTAAAAGTCTAAATGAGACATCGCAAATTACTTTTATTCGATTCCCGCCAGGTTCTCGATTTTTCTATTAAAACCTTCGATCCACTTATAACCCTAAAAGAATCCTTTCTCAAACAAAGCCAGTGTGAAACTGCGGCTAATTGAATGCTAAATTTTCATTTCTTGCGACCGGTAGCAAAGACAAATAGCGGTTATTATTCAGGCTTATCAAGATATATTATGATTTAAATTATCAAAAGTTTTTGTTTACCCGAAATACCTTTTTTTATAACAATCAACGTAAAAGACTTTTTTGTTAAAAAAATCACGACGATATAATAGGAGGAGAAAGAATAATTACAATTTAAAATTGTTAATATTAAGTTTTGCTTTCAATATTTTAAGTGTTTTTGAAAAAAATTACAAAGTGTTCATAATGAAGCCTGTTACATATTAATGATATTTACATGTTTTAGTCGTGTAGCATTATATACTTACTCAGTACTTAGTAAGTTTCTTCACAGACTGTATAACTTACCGTCACTCAGAATAATACAAAGCACACGTCTCCTTAATATCTACATTGTATATTTCCATTAAGTTTATATTATTAAAGCAGAAGGCAATCTGTACAGCGTTTTAATGTATTATGTAGAATTATAAAGGCGTCGAGTCCCGCGCACTTCTTATGATTTATTCATGAGGAGGAACAACACAAAATTTGAACATGCCTACTTGTTCGGAAATATTTAGGTAAATGTCAAATGTTTTAACGGACTAATTTGTTTTTGTGGACAGATTTATCGACTAATATGTCTCAATTTGTGTAAATATTAAGAAGCAAATAAAAAAATCAAGTTGTCTTTTGTTTAATTAATGTTAGAAATAAACTTCTGTTTTCCACGTTGGAATAGCTGGGAGAGCACAAACGGGACAAGTCCAATATCAAATAGAAGTTAGTTCCAGATGTCGACAAACAGAATTTACTATATACAAATATTTTCCAAAAGGAAACTTCTTTGAAGTCGAGTACAAAGCCAATCCGGCGCGGTTATTCGTGATATTTTCAGAGTCGTACCTTATTCGCTAACATCGAATTCGTATACAATACAGTGCGAAACGAATTTCGAAGGATAGATAATTTCGCAGAAAGAAATAAGGCGGAGGGAAAAAATATAAATTGAATAGTCGAATACACGCATCTCGGCATTACCATAAAGGCAACAGGGATCAACTTGGATTCTTCTACGAACTTTTTTATTTTCCTTCCACCTCTAAATCTCCGTCCAAATCTTCGCGAATCTGCAAATGTTGATTTGATGATGTCGTGCCGGTTCATCGCCTCTCTACTACCTTTACATATGACGTCTCCTCACATTGTTTTATTGAATACAAATAAAGATAATGTCATTTGTTTACTAATATCAATTAACGGAAATTATAAAAAGTGTCAACCATAAACCGTCTTTGATGTACAACAATCGCAAGTATGAAAAAAAAGACAGTTGGGATCATATAACTAGTACATATGGATTACCGGAATTCGATGCAACATTATTCAATCACATCACTAGCTTTACATAAATAACAAAACTATTAAGTCTGCTTAACATAGAATGAACCTTTTCCAAAACATTTCGTGAACTAACGACCGGGTGCTAAAGGTTGCGGGCGCGGCTCGAAGGATTACGGCTCTCATCCATTGCGGTCATTAAGACACATTAGAACCCCCCCTCCCCTCCTCATAACCCCCACAGCCCCTTCGCTCCCGAATCTGCTTTTTTAATTCAACTTTCCTCCTCAGACAATTTGCATGATTACTTTCGTTTTTATTACACTCCCCCCGGCGAGTCTAGGCCTCTTTAGTATCGATACACCTCGTAGTGTCTATTATAGCAATCCCAAATCACTTGACGCTAGCTGACTCATCTATTTTCTTTGATTTCTTTATATCTATCGATAAATAATATAGACAGAAAATGTTATTTGTATATGTATGTAAGAAATATAATGTATTAAATCACAGACTGGTAAAGTGTAATACATTGAACTATGATGTCAGACGTCACCATTCAACTATTTTATCTCGCTGTCGTTCAAACGCGACAGATCGTGATAGAATTAAATTGGAGGCATCGTGTTCTGTTATGTGGAAAATAATAACAGTGTATTGGAGGTCTCTTCACGCGCCGGTGGCAGGGGCTGGCTAATAGAAATCAAGCCAATGATAATCTGTTTTCTACACCATTAATCCTGGAGTAAGTCTAAGTACAATCTGCGGCGTCTTCGCAGAGCGCGTCGAGTTTTATGATCTCGTTAAGGTCTGCAATTTGTGGAGTCGGGCTGTTAAGATGCGCCCTCATTCGCTCCAAAACCTAATTCAGGCGGTGGACTTTCTTAATCTGGCTGTATCTTGCTCAAGGTAATTGTTTCTAAGTTATAGCAGCCGTAGGTGTTCAGATTAATGTAGCGATTTTTTATTTATACTCTGTTATTGGTCTTTGAAATAAAATGTACGAGAAATTATAAAAACGTAAAACTATATTATCTTTTTTAGAAATTATATGTAAGATTTTTTTTAATGAAATAAATTGTTTGTCCGTGTTAAGCTCGGAATCGCATTTGAACTTAAATTTCACAGAGCTTTAAAAATAAAACAAAACAAGCAGGTATGTGTGGTTTAAATGAATACAAATTACATTTGCAAATGTTCTTAATCCTCAAATTAGTTACTCCCTATCTCCCCAACGTCCCCTGTGTGTGTGTGTGTCTGTGTGTTGTTTAATTACAAACTAACTTATATATCATAAGAAAATCTACAAACAGTCATACGACAGTAATGCTTACAAATATATATTGATGGATTATTATAAAAGAAAGAAAAATATAATATATATACAAAATAAAAAATATATAAATATTTTTAAATTTTAACTTTCCCATAATAAAATTATTTGTATAGTGAGTATTAATTATTATATTTAAAGATAGCTATTTGTATTTAATAGCAATAGATGGCGCTGTGTGAATTTATCGCAGTTCATGTGACGCGGTTACTCTGTTGCTTTATTGATTTAGTGAAAATAAATTTATAATATTGAGTGTTATTCATGATAATGTAGAGGTTTAGTGCACTTAGTTATAAAAACGGAAAATATTAACATTTATATTAACTTAATGTGATATTTGTTAGTATATATTCAGCTTAATATCATGCAATGAAAGTCCGATTTTTAATATATTAAACCTTTTTTATTATTATTTCTTGGTTGTCACATCATCGATATCTCCGTGAGGACACATTTGTCAATCACTAGAACATATACACCATTAATATGGCTTGTAAATAACACGCTACTTTACATAGCTAAAAGATAACGACATATTTTATATTTAATGAACATGATTATCTTGGTATTTCTGTAAGTATTTATTAGAGGAATTCATAATAAAGGTTAAAACAGTAACAGTAATATCTATCACTATCTATACAAAGTGTATCATCACGCCTCATCCAGCTCGTTATGTGCCGCTCATAAATCTTCCCCCTTGAGATCTTCCTATGATATGTTATAATTTTCTTTGATCATGCAATGAATAATAACTGAAGTATAGAAGCTCCTCTGCTTATTTACGTAGTTTAAAAGACTCGCTTATATTTAAGAGAAACAACTTATTATTACAGTATATTATATAAGAAAAATAGACATTTTCAAATCATTTGACAGTCAAAATTATTAGGAATTATGTTTGCAGGGTTATAATTTTTTAATATCTGTTGATTGTCTTTCTGTAACCAAGTTGAATTGTTATAAATATGTCACGAAGTAATGTATTATATCTTGAAGGTAAACATAATCTGATAAATTTGGAGCGATAAGATGCCGAAAACTTGTATGAATTACCTTCACTTCTTGATTATATATATATATATAAAAATTAATATAATTTCAATGTCATAATCCATAAAGATGTCTGTCGGTCGCAGCGAGCTGTGTATATATATAAAGTATCTAATAGTTGTGTATAAATTTTCTGTCTGCTTCAGCAAAGGCAATAAATCCAAACCGGAGCCTATTTATTTACTGGTTTCTTCTCCCTAAGGCTGTGTTTAGACTGACATCGCTTACAGCTCTACGTATTAAACGAAATAAATTAAATTGACATCCACTCAATGTATGTTGTACTTCATTAGAAAAAATAATAATGATATGTTATTTACTGTTAAATAATCTAAATAACACAGAATGTATATATCAAACAATCATAATGCAATAATAAGAGCAACATCTAAATCTGTTTGTACATCACGTATACGAGTACGTCATAGTGGTGTATGAGGCGTCTCTGAGTGTGATATTATTTTGTAGTCAGCCGGCTCGAGGCACGGAACACAATTAACTTGTAAGATTGTCTGCGGAGGCTGCACTCGTACCCTCGCCTCTCATACGTCTACCCTCCCTCGAAACAAAACATCAATAAACTGCTAGCTGCGAACGATTATAAACTTTATTACATTAATATAGGGTCGGTTATTATAATTGTTTTGTACAGTTTTATGCGGCGCATTTATTTCATGTAGGTATAACAGTCCAGTTACCCTTGATTGGTTGTCGTTCCTCTAATCCCAGTTTGATCCTTTCCACCCAAACCAGCACTCCGCGTTCAGTTAACTATTGACATGCCTCATACCTGTTTATGTTTTACTGTTATATATGTAATTACTTTTCTATTATCATGATTATATGGAATGAAAGATTCATATTAGAAATTTAATTATAGGTACTTTTAAAGAAATTCGTTAAGAGCGTGTAATTTTATAAGTACTTTGTAAGTTGTGAAGTAAATATCTTAATTTTAAATTTCGATGATACTAGATTTGTTTAGAAGTAGTTATGATTATTTTGAAATGATTTTATAAGAGCCAATATTGAAAGATAAACTTGTCTTCAATTAAAATAACAATGGAATATTTCGGAAAACTAAAAATAAAAATGTTTTCTTTCTTACAATATTATCATGTTGTCGTTTCAAATTTTCGTCTTTTAGTATGAAAAATGTTTTGTTTAAATAATTTACTTTGTGAAATTATTTCATTAAGTTATTTAATGTAACAGAGACATAGACGTTCAATAAAACCTTTCAATCTAAGCACAGATTATTTATAATAAAAAAAAAACCTTGTCCATATTCATAGTTGTATTAAAATGTCATTTCATTAAGAACATTATTTTATAAGGATATTGTTTTACGAGATAATAGTAAGGCGTCCTGCACACGTCGTGTTGGTCGTTGACAAATATAATATAACCGGGTATGATATGATATCGCGTGCGCACACGCATGCAGAGCTAGACCCCAGCGACTAGAGCTATCCGTGATAAAAGAAAAAAATAACATTGCTGTTTACAATCATAAAGATAAGGTGTGACGCGAGACTGCGGTCGGCCACCGAACATACACGCTCACGTAACCAAAGAGACGTAGGACAAATAAAACACAATCAAATAATATGTGTAAACAATGGAAATACATTAGTGAGTCTTGATACGGTGCGGTAGAAGTGGAACGGTCTCAGCCCTCGGGCGAGAGTCATTAGAGCGGTCTGGCGCTAGTCCGCGAAAGCTCCGACAAAAGGAGCAAAGAATCGGAAAGCGATACCGGCTAATCCCACTAATCGGAGTGCAATTGAAAAATAAAAATGTAGATGGCGGAATGATTCCATTTGGAGCCAAAACGATGCGACAAAATAATAAAAAAGGTCGGAGCGGAACGGTATGGGCCTGCCCTCGGCGGCGGACGGCTAATATTGAAAGCAAATCCTCGGCTAAATCCTTAAAGCGCCTGGTTCGGAACACCTGGGAAGTGTATGTTTGCGCCGCCAGCCTCGCCGGCCTCCGCCTCCTCACATAATCATTTACTGGATTATTGTATACTTTCCGCTTAATGTCACCGAATTTCGTGAATCAATTGGTCGCAATTTATTGGCACGCCGAACTTTGACCCCAATTTTCACGTTGGAATTTTCAAAGGATTTGGAGGTTTTACAGAAGCGTTTTAACCGGATCAGCTCGAATGAAATTTTCTTTACGAACAATTTTAAATAAATTTCTTTCTGTTTGGTGTGAAAGGAATTTCGCGCTCAATTTATTCTGTATTCCTTAAATGGTTGACGTAGTACTCGCTGAGGTGTCTGGCAGTGCTGGAAAATGTTATATTTTTGTAGGTTTGCTTTTTATTATGGGATACTATAAAATATTAAATAGCTATACGTCTAGTTGAAACGAGTACAATATTGTCAGACACAGTTGAAAATTTTACAATAGTAGTTTCTTTTAACGGATGTTCAGTATTTAAGTTGACGAGAAATAAAGGATATAATAAGGTTGCAAAGAATATGAGAAAATTTACAGAATATAATAGGCTTTCATTATATTAATATAACAGGATCTTTTTTATAATTAATGGACAAATTATGAAACAAACGGTGAACATAATAACAAAAAAAGTAATATTAGTTATATGAATTAAATGTTTTTGATTATATACTGTGATACAAAAATAGATATTCTTTGAAAATATACGAAATAGAACAACATGTAGTTGTCACGAACAATATCATAATCAAAATGTGGTCTAAAATATAATAGAACTTTATTTGGTTCCGCCATTTCTTATTTTCCATCGAATTATGCTCAATCGGGAACAACTTATTAAAAACAAGAATAACTAATTGATACAACACATGATCCCTAACTCATTTGAACTTATCTGAAGTAAGACTGTACTCTGAACCTTTCATAATTATACATTTTATTATTTTTAAAACAGTTCAATAATGATACCTTATTGAATGATCATTGGAACCAATTATGATGATGATACCTTATGATCATTGGAACCAATTAAATTGCACCATGAAAAGATTAAAAATAGAAGGATAGTACAAAAATGTTGTAATTAATTAAGTTCTTACTTCTTAGCCATATTAAATAGGAGTGTGATTTCATATAAGTTTGGTTTATATTATACGACTACAATAATTAAGTCATTGAGAACAATTTTATCTTAATGATGTACTACCATGAAGTTGTTTCATTATTATTTGTAATTAATTTAGACTGGTTTAGAATGGTTTTAAATTAACACTGAACCCATAGTATTCGGTGTGATTTAATGATATATTTATTTGCGATAGCCTTTCATTCAATACAGAAGAGATTTACAGCAATCATTACAGTCTCTTGTAGTCCGGTTGCCATGACAACGCAATTTATCTCCCGCCGCCAGCAACGCGCTATAAAATAGCTTATGCTAATGTGAATTTCATTTCCATTTCGATTTAATGCACATCTTTTAGTGCAAACTCCATTATTGAAAAAGTAACTGTCACAGGAATTTATCATTCATTGTACTGTAAATATTTATGTGAAAATATAGGAATTAACGGTCATTTTCACAGGTTAATGAAGGAAATACTTGATTTCTGAACCGTAAATGTATTATTGTTTAATTTTATTTCAAACCATTTCCCTCTAACCGGATAGGCGCTTAGTATTCTCTATTTTGTTTAGTGAACTAAATATGGTGCTTGGTTTTCAGGATGCGACTGTATTATATATTTTGTCATGTATCATGTATATATATGTTGTGACGCGTTAATAGACGTTTTAATATTAAAGTTAAACAACTTATGGTTATTGTCGTATTGATACATCGTCATTGACATTTTCCAATGATTGAGTTATGATTGAAAAAACATGCAAAAGGAAAAATGTTGTAATCTTTTTTCTCTTAATGACTAAGATCTGATAAAGGTTTCATTTGCATCTTGGTTTACTGAATTTTTAATACGAGTCTTAAAATTATAATGTTGCATTACTAGGTATTTGAAATTCGTTATTAATATATAATATACATATATTGGTTGGTATCTTCTAACAAGTAAGAGAGGGTAATGCGATTGTTACTTAGCAACGGGAATATTGCAAGAGAACTCAGTATATATATAGGTATTGATCTTTGCTAAAGTTTAAAGTTAGGTCGTTGCTTTGAAATATTGTGGAGTATAGAACAATAAATAAGATTACCTAATAATGTCGGGGGAACAGTGTATAAAGATGACCTTCAGATGGATAAGAGTGTTTTTTAGAATCTACGTCTTAAAGTTATATAATATTAATTACTGGTTTTATAAGGTACTATGTGTTTTCTTTAATTCTATATCCTTGTTTCTATATTTCTTGTTATATTTTCTATAATCTCCCTATCCTCAATTTAAGAACTGTCAGATTTTTTGATCTTTTGTAGTTTTGTCGACCTCTTCCTTCTTTTTACTTTATCCTTAAGGTTTTGGATTGCACTTGCAACTCTTTTAATTGGTCAGTGCGGTTTTGGGATTTTTTTCCATTCTTTTTTAGTAGAGTTTTAACTATTTGAGTTTTAAAGCTTCAAATTGTTTATGAGGTAATCTTCTACCACGTATTGTTCTGGTTAGAATTCTTCATTGTTGCAGTTTGGTTATTTCGAGTAATTTCTATAAATTACTTCTTAACATAATATTTTTAATCATACGAGACTTTTCCTCAAATTCACATCTTTTACATAAATTTATTCATTAACTTGTTCAAATGTTGTTCATAAAAATTAGCGTCTGATATTCTTCTCTATATAGCATTTAATTTTGACTAATTAAACATTTTAAATTAATGTTCGGTTTTGTGAATTTTTTAAGGACTTGAATTGTAATTGAAGTTTCATTTTCATTCAAATATTTTTGAGTTACCTTCTCTTCTTTAAAATATATTATTTTCATATATTAATCATCCGTGTAAAGTTTTTGTATCAGACATTATACAGGTTACTGTTTATATTTATCATTAGAATTATAATTCAAACCAAAGGAATACTTATCCTTGACCTCTACCTCTTGATATGATCTTCCCGGTAACGTTACGTATTTTATATTATATTAAAGTGGGTTAAACCATTCTTTCATTTTAAGATCAAAGAAATTTTATATATAATGATTGATCATATGATAAATAAATAAATTATTTCCTTTCTAGTGTTTTATATATGCGATAACCATGAACGTGGTATGTTACAAATAAGTAACTACTCTTGTTAGTCTCTACTAACTAAGTGTTACTTTTGTTTGTAAAGGAAGAACACACTCTTCTTACTCTATTTAATTCTTCTTTCCATCTTCTGTACAACATGTTTCTATTCTATTCCTTCTCGTGTATTGCAGTCAACGTGTATGTATTTATAGATCATAAGGAAGTCGGTCTATTTATGTTCAACAATTATTTCTTCATTTATGTCTCAAGTCCATACGTAATCCCTTCTTTAAATAACTGTCGAGTAATTGATAGCTTTTAAAGTTTGTCTTAAAACTTTGTTATTAACTATATTACCTCTTTAACTAAACTTTGGTGTCTTTTCTTTACCTTTTTAAATATTTTTTCCTTTTTATTTCTTTCTTGAAAATAAATGTAGTTATCTTCTTTACTTCATTTAGTTCAAACATATAACTAATATAACCGGTGTTTCTTTTCATTCGGAAGAAACTTTGTAAAACTTCATTTTTCTTAAATCATGACGGACAATTTAAATACAAAAAAACTATTTCGGCCAGTGAATAACTGTGTGGCGATATAGTAATGTTATTATATATTAAACTGTGAATAAAATGCTTAAGGTACAGTTTCAGTCTTGATTCTTAATGTCCATCGTTTCTTGCAGGGTGCTACCAAATGACTAAAGCCTATTAAGTATTCCTTATATAATATGTTTTTTGTATGAGGCTCTACTATATTACTAGCTCGCGAGCTGATGATTTTTATTATTGATCTGTATTTAATCTGTTACTTCTACTTTCTAGCCTTGCACGACATATTATGACGATTTATTTCAATATAGTACAAACAAGTAGGTACAAACGACGGCCATATTTTGTGATAAAATGCGAAAAATATCAATTACTTTTTATTTTAACATTGATAAGACTATCAGCGTAGACTTTATCAAGAAGATAGTCCAACACGCCTCCTTAATATTATATAAAATATAACCAAATAAATTTGTATTGTAAAATTTCCAAAACACTTTATCAATCTGCTACTGGTATTACGTTTCAGTTGGATGTATGTAGTTTTTGAGATCATTTTATTTTTTATTAGATAAGTCTATGATTTGTAAGTCACTTGTAACTACTGAGTCTGGCCGTAAATTGTATTATATTTAAAAATAAACAAAATGTTACTTTTGAATTTCGAATCTTATTATAATATTACACTGTAATAGGGTGGTAAAGTAAAATAAATATTTAAATAAAGTAAGTATAGAGCCACATCCATTTTTTTAATTCCTCCATACGGCTGTCATTAGTCAAATGTTTGTGTGCTATGCTACTTAGAGGTAAAATAAAAGCTCCTTTGGTTGTGACACAAAAATATCTGGCCGAATACTTTGTGTAAAGAGGAAATAACAACAGTAAGGTCAAGTATCCTAAGGAATCGTATTGGAAAATTCAAGAGTTTTGTCTTCAGAAATGAAAATGGACCTTGAACCCTGGTATCGGTATTTTTTTTAGATCACTCTAAACAGCAGTGGCGTGCACAGAGATTCTGGGTAGGGTAAGCAGAATATGTTTGAGAAAAGAAATACCAATTTTCATAATTTCATCCTCTAAAACATTGATAATAATGAGATCTTTCCCAAGTATTTATTTAAATGAATCTAATATTTTCGGATTACTACGCATAATTTATTATTTTTAAAAGGCAGACGAGATGTCTGCCGAGATCACGGTTTTTAAAGTAATCCGAAAATATTAGTTCCATTTAAACATTGATAATATTCGAACATTATATTACAGCAGTCCGATCAGAACGAACATCTATGTATATATTTTATGAATGTCTCAACTACGTCTGAGCCAGGAAAAGAACTTAAAACGATTACAATCTGTTCATCACAGCTTTATAAAAGTTATTTAAATCGGAA
>JAAAKD020000002.1:2551274-2564097 GCA_010014825.2 Danaus melanippus
TGTATCCACAATTTGATTACATTGTTATGAGTGTTATCAAAAACTATCCATGAATCTGTTAAAGCTCGTTCTTAAAGCTCGATTTATTCAAATGAGTTCTGAATAGAATATCTTATCAGGAATTCAGAATTTTTTTTATATCTCAAATTGTAAAAACAGTTTAAATGAGAGCAAAAACAATTATGAAAATATTTTTATGATAGAAATCGTAACGATTAATATTTTTTTTTTAGTTATTTATAAATTTGATATAAAAAGAGGGAAAGAAGTTTGTGGCATGTTTTGTTTGAACAAATAGCTTATTCTGATTACCGTCAATTCATTTTTGTTTATGTTTTGAGTATCACATTAAATAAAAAAACAGAATTTTTTAATCTTATAATATGCTAATATAAAAACATACTTCCATTATAGTAACTGTCAGCAAAACCAAGCACCTAAGGATCGATAGACAAACTGTGCAATTTATTTAAAGACCTTTATTTTTATTTATTTTATTTATTCTTGTTAGGAAAAAAGATTTGTTTGCACCCCATACACTAAAATCCCAAACTTTTCAGCAAAATTCTATTGATATTCAACAAAACGCTGTGTTTTGTAAATCAAGTCGTAATGCGTATGATAATAAGCAACATAAATCTTTTTGAGTTCGTTAGAATTCCCCAGCGTACCTATAGGCGTCGTGAAATCACCTTAAATTGCGAGGGACGTAACTTCAGTTAAAGAAATTGAAAAATAAATGAAAATGCGTCTTAAGCTACTTTACTTAGAGTTAAGAGTTATTTAAACGAAGTTCACAATAGGATGTGTTGCCGGAAACTTGCCGGTCCGACAGGCGTCGTGGAGGAACCCAGTCTCCCGATCTCAGCGATCCGTCCAATCGTGGGAAATAACTATCGAGTAGTTCAATTACAATATTATTTGCATAATCCTTTTTTTTCCATTTGTATATGTGAACTAAGTTTCTTTGTTGACCGGTTTTCTTATAATAGGTTGTGTTTTAGAAAAAATAAATGCGCATTCAGAATCATCTTTGTCTTCAAGTCGACGTTAAATTATTAAATTATTAGTGTTATAGCTTAAAACTTTAAAAGGAATTTGTTTCATATCCAGCGCTATCCCGGTCTAAGTCTAAGGTTTAGTAACCTAGCCTTATTTGGCATTTTTAATACTTTTGAAGTGGTTGCTTTCTGACCTCTTGAAACCTTTTACGGAATAAATTTATTTCCAAGCTGGTAAGGAATTTGTTTTATAGAAACTCTATTTGTTATCACCAAACAGCATATATTTTATATGTCGTTGTTATTTTCTATAACTTCAAAGTTCTAAACACAATTGCTTGCAATTAACAATTTCAATTCAACTGAACGGAACAAATGGACACAACGTATATCTTGTCAGGAAGAAATTACAGTTAACTCGCCCTTTTGTAGGTACCAACATTATTATTATGTCTTATACATTCTGTTTTGTTACACGTATTTTTGGTATATAATAATACGTCTTATCTCTCCATGAACATGTTAAGAATTGATGAACCGACGCACGTGTATACTCTATAGTGAAAAGAAACTACACATATATGTATATGTGTTCGTTTTCATTAAGAGTTGGTAAACTAAAAATGTGAGACGAAATTTTAAGGGCCAGTTGCATATGGGTCAGGGTCGTGTGTGGTGACAACTGCAACGCTCAATTCAAACGGATGAGCAAACAAGCGGTATTAGTGCTTGAGGGGCATGTGACGAAGTGGCCTTCTCCGTCTCTTTTAACTGTCCGTAGCTACTCACTTATGTTCTGAATAGATTCTTTCTGAGTATTTTTAGTTTAGTTTTGTTTTCAGGATTGTATTTATTTTTCACTTAAATAAATATATCGTATGAATTTTGAGAAATTCCAATTGTTATTAATTATTAAATATAATGGTTGTATGACGATGGAAAAAAGGAATTGCTGAAAAATTCAACTTCGTTAGGAGCTGGATTAATTTTCAAAATTATCTGGAACAATCAAGTGTAAATTTTAAAATGTAATTCATTATTAGCATTAATTTTAATAGAAACGATTGCAACACATAATATGTATATTATTATAATTCAACTATTGTTTACAAATTTCATAATTTGCATTTTCTGTTAAAGCCTTTTCAGTTTGGTAATGTAGTAAGTTGTAATTTTAATCCAGTTGCATTAGACATTTGATTTAAGATATTATTTCAAACAATTACATTCCTACAGATATAAATCTAGTCTCTGTTATATTTTAAACATCGACCGGAATCAATGTGAAGTTTACTTCGTTACAATCAGCTGACAGGGCCGCTGGTGATTACAATTCACTTGCACGAAATTCTCTAAATATTGCATCAAATTGCATTTCATCTCGTATCACTGTCTTTGTACTATTGAAAGCTTTGTTTCAAAAAGAAATTAGATTTTACTTCATTGAAAAAATTTGTAACTAAATTCTGATTGCGCCAAATATTTATGATAATTCATGATTTTCTACTTCCATATCGAATTCTATGCTAGTATGAATTGGTACTAATCTTATAAATAAGAATCTACTTCTATATATACATATATTGTAGAACGTTTTGTATTCAAACATATTTCAAAATACATTAGGCATATCTAGCAGCCCAAATCAAGTTAAACTAAACCGACATTAACTTCAATATAACACCTTTATCAAACAATGGTAAGCGCTTTACTAAATTTCTCATGTCGCCAACTTCCATTAACGTTGCCTACGCTTGTTTGAACTTATGCTCTGAGATAGTTAAATTATTTGAGAATAATCCTGTATTGTATGTGCGTTGTTTGACATTTACTCTTTCATATTAGTTTCGGTTACTATTAAATTTACTCATAATGTTTGAGAAATATATCACCTTGTCATAATTATTTGTATAAATTATGATTTTCAATAGAAAATTTAAATGTCACTGTATCTATATCTGCAGTTTTGAACAAATTACGTAATTTATAAGGTATGTCTTATAGGTCCAAGAATCATTACATCCATAGACATGGATTGTTATATGACCGCACTGCAATTTAGCCTCAAATTATAAATAAAGGATACAATTTCTGATATATTTAAATTTAAATAACTTTAAATAACAAAGATATATGACTTATGTATTTTAAAATTCTTTCTACACTCTGACCATATTAAATAGGAACGTTTCCAGTATGTTATTTGCTTAAAGTAGGCTTTGTTGAGATAGTTAAACTTATTATAATTATAAACATATTTGAATGATATTTCTACTACATTTTCATTTATGAGATATAATAATAAAAAATCATAGCTATATAATACTTTAGATAGACTTAAATATTTGTATATGATCACCATTTTTACCAAAAATAATTACTAATCTTAGCCCAATTGATAAATCGAGATATACTCGGATAGCAAAGATTTTAAAGACTTTATAGTTATTTAAAAAAATAAACTTATGTAAAGTAAGCATCAAACCAGCCAGATTTTAAAAGTAAACATTATTTATATATTAATTAAGACAACCAAAAATATACAAATGCATTTAAATGAATACTCGCAAAAGTCTTATATCTCATTAGATCACATTATATGTATATATTTAATAGTTTTTCAATTATTTAAGTACATCTAAGTCAAATTAAAGCCTTAGCTACATAAAGCTTTAAGCAATTTACAACATGAAAATCGTCTAAGGAAAAAGAACTCCGCTTTAAAGTACTTAACAGTATTAAAGATAAAAGCGTACGAGTAATTACAGACGCTAGAATGTAGTCTATAGGGGCATGAAATTATGACTTTTATGGTTTTACAACTGGTGGCTATGATGTGTGATTAGTTCTTAAGAAATATTTCTACCCTGGAACTGTGTCAATAAAAGACATATGATATAAATCTACAAAATTCTTAATTACAGTTCACCATTAAAGGAGTTGGTTTATGTCACTTTTAAAATTACATATAATTAATAAATACTGGTATAAAATTTAAAATATAAACATAGTATACGTAGAGATGAAATGATAAATTATATATTTATAGTATTTCACAGAAGTTTATTCATCAAATACAATTTAACAAATCACAATAGAGTGGGGAATATGTAATAGCATCATACAAGGCGCCAGTGTCAAGACAAAGCCATTAGCAGACTTCGTTTGAATATCGCAACGCCTTAGGGATGTAGCAATGTTCCTTCTAACAATAATAAACTTATTTTTAATTAAAATAGTTTCTTTTTCTTATTAGAAATGTTATTAATATGGTATTTATATAGCGTATGGTATACGAATATATATGATATCTAATTTTAATCATAATTATCAGTATTTGTAAAACTGGATATGTAAATGATTGGATTATAGTGGATCTGTATCTTTCTGATTTTAATATGCAAGTAATTTCATTTTAATCAAAGAATTGATCTGGCATAAAAGAGTACCTAAAATACAAACGTTCATTTTGAACTAATTATTTCGCATTAGCTGGTGACTTAAATTTTTTTAACTACCAAATTCTTAAAACAATACACTTCTTTATAAGTAATAGTACAAATCACGATGATTGTGAAACCAAATGAGAAAATGAACTCCATTTGATTCTCACAGTAAATAAAAGGTGTGAGTATAACGAACTCGAGAAACATTGGTTCTGCTATACACATCGACATTTCTCTGCTGGTCGGAGCTACACTAGCATACAATTCATATTGCATGTCCAGTATTGCACCGCCCACGGCGACTTGCACGATGAATCCGAATGCTTTTCAAACCAAACAATCCACTATCTATAGACGGTGGAATAGCATTCTTAAATCCATGTGTTAATGTTCTAAATCGGTTGAACAAATATTGCAGTTATGGCTTTTTTTCATCTATTTGTAGAGGGGCATAGAACAAAAATGTGAGACAATTGCACAAGCGCAAGACTCGTGGACAGACTAACCACGACTGTTCGGATGCGAGGCTGACCTCTACACGAGACAATGGAACTCATTGTATCCGGAGCCCGCAGTAGCTACAAACTACGAGTATAAGCGTTTCCTCATAACGCGTGCGTCCCAGTTCAAGAGTTTGCTAATTGATACTCAGTTGGGTAGATATTATACAGCCGAGTCCATAATTGACTAGGCAACTTCCACAATATAATTACGTATCACGTTATAGTTGTTTGGGAAATTTAGTGTCTGCTTTGTGAGCCTACCGATTACCGGAGCTTTATTATAATAAATTATTATGAGTTACTTTCTTTTCAAGGATAATATTTTAAAAATAAAAAGGTAGAAGGAACATAATTTGTTCTAAATTTTGTAAAATGTTTTATATTACTTCTTTGTTAAATAAAAGATAGAGTATATTTACTTCCTTTCTTGAGGCTCGATTCAAGAAAACTCTCTATTTACGTAATGTCTATTTAAAGAGAATAAAATAAAAGAATTGAACCAAAATTAAATTATTAAATTGATATAAATGATTCTGTTTTCAAGGACACATACGCTACTTATAAAGTAGCTTATGTACCTACATACATATGTATAGACAAGCTTAACATATTTGAGTCTACGCAAAGCGATGAAAGACTATAGTAACTTTGTGACATACAGTTATGTAAAAATTTTTAATATGCTTTCTTTGTTACGGCATAAAAAGAAAGGAGAAAAAGAAACAAAATAAAAAAATATAATGTTAATAACAAATTAGGTGAAACTACTAAGAAATTTTACCCACAAATCAAGAATCAGCTTCGTTGCCAGTAATAAATAATAAAGTAAAAGTAATAAATCAATCAGTGGTGAATATTATAATGTATGTATTTCCTTAATTGACAATATTTACATTTAAACCAGGTCCTATATCAATTTCATTAGCAATGTAGCTGGCAACACTAGGAATACGATTCTCAAACACTATATCATTACCAGCAAGGAATCTGAACGGTCCATTAAGATCGCTCCGTGCTCCCTCGTTGCGTGACTACCAACATTTTGTATGCCCAGAGATAAAAGGGACCTGTAACATTAGTACTGTTTGTTAATTAAAAGATTGTCGACGTACATTTAGATTTGTTTAGCCTCTGTCACGACTTATTGTGATTCACTTATGTCCTGTGTTAGCAGATCTAGAGAATTTACACATTTGCATATATAACGACATATTATCCTGACATTCTAAATACCAGAGCTTGGTGGTTTCCAAACAAAACATATAGGTATTGTTGGGTCCGATTTAAAAATACATGTATCATTTTATTTAGCTAAAAAAAAAATTAATAGTGTTCTTGAAATAAGAATCCCGATACCTTCGATGCGTAATTACGAATGAATGGTTGTACTTTTCTTTAAAGGTCAAATACCAATTAATTCAACTGCTTTTGAAGGTTTAAAGGTTACAAGAAATATAATAATACATGCATAATAGCTCATAAATCGAAATATTTTATAAGGGAGGTACTATATTTTTTTTTTAAACTCGTAAGTGTTAATATAATAAGCAAATCAATAACGACTTTTACAGAAAAAAACAGATCGTTCGACTGGTTTAGATATCGTCTGTTATGAATTATTATATCACAATAAGACTCAATGATTTTAATGTTATAGTTATTCATAATTTTTTATAGAAACTTGCTAACATACACTCAAACTTTGAGGCAATGACGTCGTAATGAAACCTATAAATTTGAGGCCGTAATACACGCCGTCATAAATATTATCCTAAAGTGGTGATTTACCCAAGTGGTCAGATAAAAAAAAGATGGGTAATGGTTCGTATTACTATAAATGGTTACAAAGCTTCCTATTTTATTAACTCTAATAGTATGTTTGTCCCATTAAAAATGTAAATAGGTTTTGGATATACACAATCGATTTCATGATGAGTATTTAGAATACAAAAATATAATTAAGCTTTAATAATTGTTCGAAAAAATACTGCATATTCGAAACTACTTCTATAACTATAGTAGTAAATAAGTTACTTTATTGGAACTCGATCGTTAAAACTGTGTTGGAAATGACTTTAAAAATTCCAATCATACGAATTTAAAATAAAAGAAACCATTTCCTCTGATACCAAAGAATTCTCATTCCGACATACGCTTTTAGGAGCAATAAATATTCAAATGTCGTATAACAAAAAACGTCCACAGAAAGTAGTAGAAATTGTTTATCGTGACAATCCCAATCTTTAAACTCGTTTCCTAAACGATGAATTTGAACGAGGGATTCTTTTCTTATAGATAAAAAACATAATGAATTAGATTTGCGTTTAATTTTTTTTTTGGACCCAAATATTAATATAACTAATTACAGTTTTCGTTATTCTTGCGATGAAATATAATACATCATGATCATGGCAGATCCTATTCCTTAATCCCCAAGTGTTATTACAAACTCCTGATTATTCAACCAACGTTGTACAGTTTGAAAACTGACATTAAATACTATATTTATAAACTATACAAGATCATTTTGGTATTCATCGTTGGGATGCTTTCAACTAAAGTGCTTTGGATGACTATTCAATTAAATTTAAATAGAGATCCGATATCAAGATACCGTGGCCATGATATACTTACCCGGAATGTTTGAATTATCATCATTCAATAGGATAGGTTTGTCTTGCTATTTTCAAAGAGAAGAGAGGAATTTTACGTTTACTAAGATAAATAAGTATAACTTAATATAATGAGATCTAAGATTTTCGCGAGTTTTAATCATTTTAATGAAACTAATATTTTCGGATTATACTACGTGACTTTATTTTTGTTCCGTGATCACGGTTACTGTAAAGTAGCCGAAACGTCGGGAGTATGTAATTTGAAACAAAAATAAAGTCGCGTAGTATAATCTGAAAATATTAGTTTCATTTAAAAAAAAAACTTAATATATTTTCATATAACTTTAAAAGTAATTAATGGTATTTCATAATAAAATTCAAAATCAATAATTTCAAATAAAATATATTTTGCTTTTAGTCTTAATGGATATTAATACAATTAAAACTTAAGTGCCTTTTTCTTTCAGTCTAAATTAAACACTTTCCGTCTATTATATTATCTTATATTTTTTATTGAAAAGGGAGGGAAGGTCCATTAAGATTCGGTTACTCAATGACCCAAATTGGAAGAGTCTTTTAGCGAGAACCGAGATATTATTTACTTTGGAAATGATAAACAAATGATCGGCTTACTTAAAAATGAGCAGTCAATAATGAACTGTGAATAAATATTAAAATTACTGTATCTAGCCATTAGAAGTAATTGAATACAAAGAAGTAAGCAATTAGTTTTTATTAACACTATTTCTTCTTAGATAAGGGTCCATTCTTTAAGCTTCGTCTTTGAAATATTGTCCCGAATTTGGCGTTTTATTTACTGACCCGATTTTTAAAGTATAATTTTTTTAAGTTTATATGTGTTACTTGTTTACATAAAGATAACTTAACACAGTTATAAATGTAACTGCAAATCCCTATCATTTTCATAACGTAGGCTTGTCGAATCACTACGGGCCTTCATACTGCTCTGTTAAAGTAAGTAAATTTACATTGCAAGAGTAAATCCTTAAACTTATTAGTGCGTGGGTTAACTCTATTAATAATTACATAGCATTGTAATGATACTATTGTCTAACTTTCGCATTCAAACAATACTTTATGATAACACTAGACTTTAACAGCTTCTTTGCTACTAATTTTGACATTTGCTTTGTAGGTCTGCATTTTCGAGATTTTAATTATTAACTGCAATATCACTAAACAAAACAGAGAATCGGTTTAGAGGATTTAGCTAATCAGGTAGGTACTCCGTTATGGGATAACACTCAAACACACACCCTTTCACAATTATATATTAAGATATATATTTATTGATAATATTTATGAATTTATTTGTCATATTTAAAAATTATATGGAAGCTTTTTATCTTCTGTTATGATTCTCTTAATGCTTAGTCTTATTTATAATTTTCTGATCAAAATATAAACAAAATAATAATGGTACAGTTACTGTGTTAACTCTACCAAGTGATGCTATGTATTTATCATTAAATTCTCAGTGTTACAAGCGATATACACTGTTGCCGTGAAATAAAAATTTTGCTACGGTTTTGCAAAAACCTATCGCAATCGCGTTAATGCTATTGGAACGTACATTTATTTCATGCATCGCCGAACATAGCTTTTTCATAGAAATGTACCGATATTTTTATTTAATTATACTTCGAGGTAACATTAGTTTTAAGAAATTTAATAACATTTTTATGTATAACTATAACAAAGGGTTAATTTAGTTAATTTACTTTGTTATCTAAAACAATCATTAAAATAATTATTTCTATGAGTCAAATCAATACAGTGTTGATTACGCCGTAGTACTGGTTTTTGCGTTACTAGAAACCTTAAGGCATGATACATGCATCATTCATTTATACATTTTTGCATTATTATTCTTCTGCATTTTTTTGCAGTAACTGGTACTTCAATTAGTCGATTTATCTATATTCAGTGTAACTATATACGAGTATGTATGGTAATTGATTTTCTAGGAACTTTTTAAATAGTACTTGGCTACGCGTAATAATAACAATAAAATTATTGTAATTCTTAATTTTTATCGAATATTATTGATGTAACTGTTCAATGAAAAATAAGGTTTCATAAAAATCACTTTGTTGATTACGATCGAATAACACTTCTAAGTGATATGAAATAATGAATAAAGTATTGGAATAAATTGATTTCTAGATACATATTTAAAAAGCTTTTGTTAGATTATTCAAAATACTAATATGATTATTTAGATAACTAGATGGTTAATGTAATGCCATTGTTTGTGCACGAATCTACGAGTATAAACACTCGTTTCATATTGAAAGGTTTGAAACGCTTGAAATGAAAGTTCATCAAAAATCTAAAATTATATGGCTCAATCAGACTACATTACCTGATAACGAATTTAGAAATTATCATAATATATGTCACACATATTACAAATACCTACCTATTTAGGTATTTGTAATATGATAAAATAAATACCGGGTATTGTGGCGCGAATTGGGAGAGGCCTATGTCCAGCAGTGGACCAAGATTGGCTAATTGAATATTACAAATCCACCAAAATATCCTCAGTATCTTGAAAAACGCATTCGAATGCTAACGCAATAAATTATTCAATTAAAGTAAACTTTGAAATCATTTAATAGACTAAATTGCAACATCAAAATAAAAAGAATGTTTTTTTATTTTTTTTGTAATCATATTTATAATTTTACATATAAAGTAATGAGCCCCATTTTGATACTACCCTTTAAAGTTGAATACTACTTATTTTGTGTATGTGCATTTCTTCCGTCCATATCTATATTTATTTTAAATTATATTAAATTAATTATTGTTTGGTTAAACTATATGAACTAACTATATAAATAAAATATCAAACTCATTTACAAAGAGTATACTTCAATGAAGTAAATAATAAATTGTAGTATTGTGGAAAGTATAAAAATTATTTCTAGGTGATAATTGTAAGTTATAGTTAAGCCGCTTAAAACTATACAGTAGTATAGATGATTTCTATTCATTTGTTAATATGGATGTATGGTATAATTCCATTCAATGTGTCACAATTGTGTTAGATAGTTAATATGATAGATCTCTCAGTAACCAGTCGTTATGAGTGGTCCAATAAAAATATGTTACATGGACGTGAACCTATTATGAGCATTCTTTAAGAGTGTCTAGAAGTTACTACATCATAACCGACTTCAGAAACGGAGATTGTTCTCAATTTCTCTGTCTATACCTTCATTGTCTTAATTAAAATAATATTTGTCTTAATACATATATACGTAAGAATATATTAAAGCATAATTTCGCAGTTGATGTAAAAGTTGTTATATTTAATTTTCTTTGATCTGATGATGAAAAAAGCATGAGAAACAGAGATAACTTAACAATAAACTCGCAACATTTCGTTTGAAGCAAAGTGAATCTTAACTTTTTTAACATTACTTAAGTCTTCCAAACAAAAGTATATTAGAAAAAAATTCTACATAATAATCTTTTTTATTTTTATATAAATTGTTTTTAAGTATATATTAAGACACAAATTATTAACGCCAAACACTTGTAAATTGTACCTATAAATCTTTGTTCCTTAGACTGTTCACACTCAAGTATTCAATTAATCTCTCTGCACCCGCTCCAGCGACCACGAGGTTCGTGACTAGTAATTACTTTTTATACAAAACCAGCCTTCTCGAAAGTCGATGCACCAAATAAGAAATCGTATAGAATGGGCGCCGAACAATGAATGATGATGCGGACTTATCACGTAAACAAGTCCCACAGGACTACGCCAGAAATAATATCAGGAAACAGGGAGATAACTAACAAGCAATAAATTACAATAAGATTAACTCCTTCCATTCATCTCTAGAAAATTAATTGTTTGTGGTATCGCCGTGAGATATTTACAACAAAAGAATCCCATTTATTTGATAGTCCGGCCGCTTCCTCTCATATTTCTGCGGGGATAACAAAGCAAGATGACCCCTTGGAAAGGAATGCGCAGGCAGAAGAGGCAAGAAGAAATAAAATGCGCACGAGCACGCAAATGAAATCGAAATAACGTAAAGACCTCGCAAGGTCTCGGAGTGAGATATGGCCTTTTGATTATCCATTGTCGGCCGTGGGCCACGAGGCCCGGCGGTTTCTTTTGATATATATTTTTTGTTGTTTGTGGAATTGCCGCAAAAGTTGCTTTTTAAATGCTGATTTCATGCAAATGGTGCCTGGAGGACCTTGATTTTTTTGAGATTTTGAAATGTATGTCACATAATAAAAGAATGATAAAAAAATTGCAAGCATATTCCAAATTATGTAATGGTGAATTTTAAATATTAATATTATTTACTTGAATAAAATATATAAGAACGAGGTATAACAGCGAGTTAAAGAAAATATATTTTTATTGCAAAATATACTACATATTATGATTGGATTTTGATTACGTTAGGGTGCTCGACCATTACGCACCCTTTTATTGTTATACTTAATCATTTGTTATTCTCAAAGACAAGTCACTTTTAATAAACTTATTTGTGACGACATTCTAAAGATATTTTAATCAAATATATTTTTAATTTCGTTTAATTTTAAATAAAATGCTTTAAATACTATAATACTATATGTACTTCGTGACATAATTTTTATTGCAAAAGTAATATCTGGAGATAAAATATATTACTCTTTATTCTCATTAATCTAATTACATAGTTTTCTTTGTTATACAAGTATATTTAAATAATTGTAAAATAGTCGTGTCGCAGGGTTAGAAAAAAAAATAAGTTTCCCAAAAGTACCGAAGTCGTTTTCTGAGCAATTATACAAGTTGAAAGCAAGTGTTCGCCCCAGACGATACACGCGATCAAACGCTTTCCATAAATATATGTTTAGCATAAAATTAAAAATAAATCTGTGTCACGCAAATACGTCAAATGACTTGATAAATAACAAATGAATTGCGACATAATGTTGTATGATAATGTATTTCGTTTGTTACAAAAAGTTATTTTAGTATGTGTTGTAATCATTGTAGTCATTTAGGTTATATATTAATACATTAAAAAAATAATCTTTACATACCAAAATTACTTATATATACTACTTATAAACGTTCACTAACGTTCAAAGGTCAGTGGTGGCCTAGTGGTTAAAAGGCCCGCCTCTCATGCATGAGGGCGCGGGTTCGAAACCAGGCAAGTACCAATGTGATTCTTTCGAGTCATATGTACTTTCTAAGAGTATTTAGACAT
>JAAAKD020000002.1:2677704-2695656 GCA_010014825.2 Danaus melanippus
AGAAACATTGCAAAATATATTATTAAAATAACAAAATTTTCTTACCATCCCGAAAGCTAATCAAAATTATTAATTGAAGAATATTAAACAATACAAGATATCTTTGGCTCCCCAGAGAGACGTTCAATTTAGATTATTTATAATTTCGCGGCGAGTGGGCCCGGGCCAAGACGTCTACGAGCTAATTTCCAAAATAAATATTAGTTCAATCAGACTCGGAACGGTCTGTAATATTAGTCAATGTGAGGCTCCAGTGATGTTAACATAACTTTATATTATGCTCGTTTATTATCAACAGTATTTTGGAACTTCTCATCTGACCGTTAGCTTTATTAATTTCAAGCTTTTAAAAATACATACTCTAAGTTTAACTTTATGAGTGAAACAGTTTATTTTTAGCTTTTTATATATAACAATGTGGATTGTTATTAATATTATTAATTGTTACTATAGTTATATCTATTACTATCTTTAATAATGATATTTATTATCAAAGACATCTCCTTTAAAGGAGTCATTGTTTTCAATAAATTAAACGGACAAACACTCCGCAAACAGCCGCAGGACTCCGTCAACACAATTATTATACTCGGACAGCGACCCTTGTTGATAAACAGGTTCTAAATAAATTAAATGGACTTGTATTTATAAAGAGAAGAATTTTACTTCATTACATGAAAATTTTCATGTTTTCATTCAGTTATTTTAAACAATATTAATTAACATTTTAAATTGTTCATAATTCTACAAGGTCCCTCTAAGAATAGCTTTGATGCTCTTTTATAAATTTTTAAGATAAATTTTATTATTTCAGATATATTATATAAAAACATGAGCACGCGTCCGCCAGCCACCGGCGCACGCACCAAAAAACAAAACCATGCAAACATTCCTTGTCCTATCGAGGACTGTGCAAGATTCACTTATGGAAAACTACCTGACCATCTCACTAAAATTCATGGTATCACTGGTGCTGAAAGAGATGCACTAAATGAACAACAAAGAAAGAGATTCTTCAACGGGGAACTTTGTCAAGTCAGATTCTTAAAAGAATCAGCTATACGGGACCTTTGGGGCTCCGATTATGAAGATCCAAGAATTCGTGCAAAAATACATCAAAGCTACTCCCTCGTTAAAATAAGAATAATTCCCCTCGCTGCCACCCAACGCGCTCGTCCACTAACTGAGCAAGATGCTAATGTTCTCACGGCATATAACGCCAGAACTGCTCCTCGACCAGCTCGAGTACAGAGAACCAGGGCTCGTCCACGACCGTATACAGTCCCCCAGGCCAGTCCCGTGGAAAGCCAAGTATCGAGTGAATGTAGCGAGGAGGAAAACGCTCGTAATTCACTACCCCCATCGCCGCCACCATCTTCACCATCACTGCCGCCATCTCCAGCTCCATACGAATTACAACCAGTCGAAACACGACTCCGAGATAACATATTCGATTCCAAAATCGATGCGGGCTATAAAGCTGTGATAGATGACATGAAGAAGACTATGACTATGGGTAGAACTCTGGGCACGCGCAAACGCAAGGCATATCGCACCTATCGGCGTTATGCCAAGCGATTAATTGCGTATCTTCATAGACAGCATTCACCGCTTGCTTATGATGTCGACGTCCTACTATGCGGCGAGAGACAAGTGTGTGCATTCTTAGAACGCATAAGCACTGAACATAAAACGAAGACGTTGCGCAATTACATCGTGGCCGCCATCAAATTATTGGATTCAAGGCTCTTCGCTATCGAAACGGATCCATCAAGCAAAGAGAAGGTGGCGTCCATGACGCGAGTGTATGAAGCTCTTCACGGAAGACTCAACGATTGTGATCGACTTCTAGCACAGAAGGATTCAGCTGCACAGAAAGAAACAACACCCTTCGACAACGACGCTATTCATCAAAATTTTACCGAAAGTTACGACGATCTAGTTTAATAAATAAATCGCAATATTACTTTAAGGAGTATTAAAAATACATTGTAAATATAAATTACCTAGAGAAACATTTAATTTTAAATTATTTTTATTATTTAATTATTTTTCTTTATCATTTTGGATAATGTAAATAGATTAATGTATATATAATAACGTGTTACAAGCAATAAACATTGAAACAGTATTATTATAGTTAAGACGACTTAGTAATCATTTTCAGCGTTGTATGTAGTTGATACTATGAAATCAAGTAACCTAAGATACTTCTTTATATTATAAGTAATAAACACTTATCAATATTTAATTGTAATATTTTAATGTAGTTTCTTTAAAGACGAATAAAACTTAAAAACTCTTTGCTATTCAACAGTCAAAAAGATTTGGAACTTCCTAACGCATTTAATATGTAATGCATTTATGTAAATAGAGTAAGTCTAGTCGTATATTTTATGTGCAATATTACATTATCTAGTAATCATTTTATTGTAAACAACCTAGCTGTTTTAAGACACTGAAGTTCTCTGTAATACGCTATAGAATAAGCACTTCTGTAAATACTAAATAAACACGAGCTAGTGTTCGCCATAGAGTAATAAAGGCATGGAATAAAATATACTTTTAATCAAATAAAGCTTTAAAAATAAATCCCACCTTGGTGCGCCTTCTTGGCTTTCATGTTCCTCCACAATTTTAATGACTGAAATAAATATATGTCATGATGAGACTAAACCTCGCAGCATTCCATGGATTCACTGGGCGGGTGTCAGGTCCATTGCGCTGCAAGAAAGGAGCTTCAACAGTGGAGTGCTTTATCACCGGGACTTGTGACCCAGGTGTATGTTTAAGGGGCTCCTATCAAAAGCGCGTTATACGCTCAACTCCACTTCCCAAGGTCCTCTCTTTACCTAACCAAATTTGAAACGTAGCTACTAGAACTGTCTGTGACTCACGTTCCAAGAATCAACTGATGTTAGCTCTGAATAGGTTTTAAATAGCTTAAACGCACCCATCTTCAGATTCGAAGATTATTCCGTATATATTTATTAATTTATTCAAATCAAAAACAAATAAAAATATATAACAGTAATCTTTTTAAGGTACCATCATAAAGCCATACAAGTTTTTCCTTACAAATGACCACAGAATTTACTTACGATTAAATTAAAATATACAATTATTTAAACAAATAAAAAAATGTAATATAAATATGTTACTCTCTTACAACTTAACTAAATAGTCTCTAAACCTAACTTAACAAAATATTCGAAAGTATGAAATGAGTGAATATAATTTATCCCAATTAGCCGTCTTATATTTTTTTAGAATGAAATAAAATATCAATTTATAAACAGGCTTAAGACTTTTTTAAAGTGTGCCGTTTTGAAAATAAATTGCCAGATTTATTAAACTTATTTCAAATAGATCTTTTTACTTAGTACTTATCTGGCCTTTTTCCTCAGATTTTATGGAACACAGAAGTTGTGCCATCATAAATAATTTGGATATAAATTATTAATTAGGATAATTGTAATATGTATTAGGTAAAACCAATACCTATTTGAAAGACTCAATTGAAATATTAAGTTATAATATTAAGCAATCAAATATAATAATAAAGAAAAAACAAACCAACTTCATTGTACATAATATTAACGTGAGAGAAAATCTCAATACGGGTAATTAATTCTGTTTTCAACTCAATTTTAACGGTAATACCGACAGGAAACTATGTAAGTAGAAACTACTTATTATAAGAAGCTCGAGTCAAATCGCCAAAGTTCGAAAATTCAAAGACCTAAACAGAGGAGCCACAGAAGTTGTGCAGCGCCGTCTATATGATATTGTAACTTACTGTCACCTAAATGTGTTACCTTTGAATATTATAACTAGGACGTAAGTGCTAGACTGGGGGATTCTGTTACGAGTTGTAGAGTATAAAACATCTAAGTGGAAGTACTGCCTCAATTATTTCTAACTAGTCGGAAGTGCTCGTTACATATGCCGTGCCTATATGGATCGTTCGCGAGATATCCTGTCAACTGATAATGACGAAGATGAACCGCGGCCACATGTGACAAAGAAGACTCGAAAACCAAGAAAGTTGCTGCTATAGTCTGCTATAGTTTGAACACCAATAAGACAGCGCCATGACCTGGAGCGAGTGGAGAAAGCTACTAACGGAATATTTTCCTGCTCACTTCGAACTCGCTGCAAAACTACACGACCTGGTAACGGCTTACACAACGCCAGGATGAACAGGTGATAGACTTTTATTCTTAAAAGGCAGCTATAGGAGATCCGTGTGAGTTAAGTGACCATATGATCCGAGACGTCATTATTTTTACCATGAGAAATCCGCTATTAAAAGCTGGAACCAGAGCTGCAGGTTGTAGAGATACACGTTCTTTACTGAATTATTTATCGGACGCGGTAGTCGAACCTTTACAATTTGACACTAAATAATTTTAATAAAGAAACAAGTCCTGAATGTTTGCAATGTGGCCTCGGACGTCATATATTTTTCCAATGAAGGGAGAATGTCCAATGTATAAATTGTAATAAAAATGTACATAGAACGGAATATTACAGATTTTAAAAGTGCAAGTATTTAGTAAAATAGGTCATGATAAGGACGAGGGTTATCGTTTTAAAAAAATCGACTAATTTCTAAGAATTCCGATACAGTATTATAGTAGTGTTCATAATACGGATAAACAAAGGAATTTATAAATACTGAAAATAACAGCTGCAGGTGAACATGATAAAGAAATTAATTTAATCATTAAATAAAGTCCCTTCCTAAAATCTTTTTCTTTTCATATAAAAAGGTAATTTTTCCAGATCAATTTAGATATTATCGGTGAAGTTTTATACATAAACCGGTAAAATGAAGGATAAAATAAATATGTATCATCACTTCAACTTATCCTTTAGTAAAACTACCGCCATCCATGTTACCACATGAAACAACGCACAAAATGAATTCCAAATTACTGCTAACACTTAAATTCACGCACAAAATTAATTTAATAATTGAAACATTTCGTCGATTAGAAAAATAGCACATACTACCTACAAATGTCGGTCAAAAAAAAATGCTCTGGTAATATAAATAGTTATTGATATATAAATTCAATTTCATATTTTGCAAATGTCACTGAAAAAAAATCATATTTTAACATAAAGCTCAGTCAATCTAGTGTCATGATAATTGATGATGTTTATTGAGAAAAAGTTTTGAGCCATTTGATTCATTAAATATTAGTTTTTAGAGATTAAAGCCAAAGTATAAGTAATTAGGTGCATTGTTGAAAGTAATAGCAATGAAGTCAAATATGGATAAAATACATACTTCATATTACTTATTAAGTACCTATCTCCTAAGTGTAGAAAAAATATATTTATCCGTGAACCGTGTCCCATGGAAATAAGTTCAATTTAGCGAATCCACTGATCTAGTTTTAAAAGCATCCTGGTGTGTCCGGTGTTAAAAAAAAGTCAATGCGTGTGAGAAGGTGTGTGTTAAGAAAAAACATTTTAGTTGTCTACGGTAAATTTTATAAGCTTATAGGCATAAGCTTAAGACTGAATTCTGCTACCAAACAGTAATATCTAATTACTAGTTAATTTATAATTAACTTTCAATTAATATAATATTTAAATACCTTTCATTCCGTATATCATTAAGCATCATTTTTTAATACGTATTATAAAAAACTTTGACTGATAAAAAAAATATTAGTCTTAACTCATTCATACTAGGTAGCAATTTGAGTTATTGTTTCTATTAAATTATAGCATGAAATAAAGGGTAATGATAATAATGACTAAATTATCATACTTGCTTCCTTTTTCAAGCTTGCTTCAATTTTGAGGGCATTTTTTCATTACGATAAAATTAGTCTCAAAATATAAAAAGATTTTAGCTTGATTTTGGTATGGTTGCGCCATCTATGGAGAAGTAGTCAAAGCTTTTAAATTATTATGTAGTATAAGTCAACTATATCTTATATCATCAAGAGATGACGCTAGTGAGTCGCATACCACACCTCCTACACAAATCTGATCTCCTGTTACCTGGCGATTGTAACTGCCTGCTCCAGATTCTCCACCAGCGGACGCCCACGTTCCAAACGTTCCGCAGACATTCATAAAGTTCCTTCGTCTATCTTTATCTTACTCTATGAACTATGTCGCTCTTATTCGATTAATGTCAGAACGTGTTAAAACAAAGAAAAGATTTTTTTCTTTTTAAATAGATTTCGAAACTTTATTCCATTTATAAAATCAAACAGTTAGTAAGTAAAATGATACATTTTATTTTATTTAAAAAGTAATTAAAGAAGAACATAATTAAAGAAATATGTAAAAAAATTATAAATTACTATTCAAAACTTTGGTCGTAGGTGGTGACGATTGACGAGCGTGAAATACGGTAAAACATTATATTTCTATTTCTGACATAAGACTCAATAGCTAATTCTGTTCATTCCCTTGAAACGCCAAACACGACCTATTTAAGTTTTATGACTAAGAATGTTCTGGAACGAGTATGCTTAAAGTATAAAAGCTCCAGTGACTCAATATTTTTTTGCAAGCGACTGCAAGGTTTCGCTTCTAGATTTATTTAAGAAATAACGTGGGTTGGTAACGCCGTTTAACGAAAACTATTAATAGTTTTTTTAGAACACGTTTATTTTAGAATCAGTCCGCATTGTAACGGCGTTATTCTAACACCTGCACATATTAAAGAGACGAATTATAAGAGATTATAATGTGACGAATATAAAACGAACGATCAAAGCAAATGTTACCGCCATTTCTTTTTACTTTGTTATTTATAATTAATTAGTCTCATTTTTTCAAAATAAAAAAAAATAATTAGCTAAAAAATACAATATAGTGAAACTAGGTAATAAGAAATTGACAAAGTATTTGATAAGACAATACTATATTACTGAAACTTTTTGAATAAAACCTTGTATCGATTATTGTCTATCGATTGTTGAAATCAAAACAAAAAGACTACTGATATTCATTAACATAGATTTATAACTATTGATAAATTAAAAGAATATTCAAATTATTAGAAATAATACAAAAACTATCAACGAGTTAGCACTGAGCATATAAAATAAATGACTTGTACATTATAAAGTAAAACTGTAGCAGCTAACACAACGCGAACTGGTTAACGTCACACGCATTCGGTGCAAAGTGCATGTATGCATTTTAACTCTGTGCGTTTATGCTGCCCTGGTGACCGTTCCTTTTGTGAGCGACACCAAAGGGGCCCTATCCCCTTTGAGAGCACCCTTCTCTGGGTCATCCATATTCTTTTATATCCAAATCTTGTTCCTTTTGACTATAAGTTTTATAATTTGTTTCATTTTAAACAACAATCTTGGCGCCATATTTATTTTTGATTTTGTTTCTCGATATTATTTGTGTTATTTAGTTGTCGAAATAAACTGGCGTATCTTTTGTCTTTTAGTCTTTCATAGGTCTGTCGTATATTAGAAGTAAATATAAATAAAAATAAATAACAAATTTGTAAACAATGTCCTACCAGGAACTCGAAGGACAAGGAGTTCAGAAAATGACAGAACTTCATTGCAATTATTTGCATTCAAAACTGCAATACATTACTTGTCACATTTACGAAGTTACTTATACAGAAAAATTCATATAGGATTTAATTTATTGTCAATATACCATCAAACATAAGATGTCTCAATAACTGATGTATTGCTGGAAACTAAATAAATCAAAATGCGGAATGGAAAATTCCTTTTGCCTAAACAAAAGTACCACGGACCAGATATATGGATAGAAAGCTTATAATATTCTTTGGTATGGAATATTACACAGATTATAAAATGGCTTTATAGTTTGCATAGATCTGACATCTATATTATTCGTCCTCTAACAATAATTTCATCTAAGCCATTATCACCATGTGGGTAGAATTAAATTTCAGCCAGATCAGTTACGATACTGAAATCTTTCGAAGTTTTAGGTCAAGAGTAATGATTTTATAATGTCCCATTAAAATGATTATGATTTATTATTATTGTGAGTGTGTTTTGCATAAAATTTATCCAGCTGATGTGAAATGTTTGTATGTAAAACGAAACGAAAAATGATCGCCTTGTTCCAATTTCTCACAATATTATATGAAGATATAAAAAGAATTGACTTCATCTAAGAAAACATTTTAAGCCGCTTTTTCCATTTCTTTATAATGAAAAGAAAAATTTAGTGACGATGAAAGTAACAACAAAAAAATTAGGACCAGATAAATAAACTCATTTTTTTAATTATCAATGTCATGTCAATATTTTTTATCTGTGTATTATGTAACATTAACCTGGGCACGGTTTAGGATATATTTATGTAAACATTTAAGTATCGCTCGTTTCACTCTAGGTATGGGGATATTTTCGTCCATCGTTTTCTGGTTTCTGCGTAGTGTCCGTTCTCACTAGTATTTACAACTATATCGCCTTGCGCCGTATAAAACACGTAAGGTGACTCAGTAAAGCTTATTTTGTTCCCAACTTTTGCGAGAGAGCCATCTAGTGGTGATCGTGTTAAACTCGAGTGATAGTGTTTTCAGTGATTTTAATTCACAATGCCTGGACGTCCTATTTGGCAGGTAAATAAAGTATAATTTAATATACTATAATTCTTTATTTTATTCAAAAACCACATATCGATTAAATCTTGTATATTTTTTACATAGGCTAAGCCACGGCTTAAAAGAGATTATTAATATATATAGAATTACAAAATAGTAATGTTTTGGTAGCATGACTCATTTCATAACTGTGATATTTTATTTACCTGCCTGGTTTGAAATAACAGGTACGGTTCCAAAAATATCTTTGGTATGGAAACAGTTTGACACACGAGAAATTTGAGGTTTTGTCTGGGATAAAAAAAAGAATAAAATTCTTCAGTCATATAAAATATTTTTATATACAATTTATTTATAATTAAAACTTAAACAACAGTCAACTTATAATTTTTTTTTATAAAAATGTGTTAAAAACAGATTCTTGATTTTTTTTTATTACTAATCAGACAATCTAATTAATATTTATATTATGGAAGTAAATTTAATCATTTCGATCTACTCGTTCACATCTTTGTCTGTGTTCCTTTTCAATAAATTAGTTTTTAAATCTCCAATCATGAAGTTAGCTGGTAAATTGTGGAATATTTGTTGCATAAATCCAAGGAGAATATCCTCAATAGTTTTCGATAATATCGGTCTCAACGATTCGGACACTGGCTTCCAATTAGCGTTTAAATATGCGTTTGTGCTGTCCTCTGAAAAAAATATATAAAAAATAATATCTAAGTACTGCGTAACAAACACTATCGGAATGAACAAAGGAATGACGAAGAATCAGTATAAATAACAAACATAGCATGTTTTTTCTTTATATTTTAGTTTAAAAAATGTTTGTTATATAAATTTCTTCAAAGATATGACTATTTCAGTTTTTGGGGAGGATTTTAATAAATGAAATAAACATAACCTCTTCGCTCGTGCGAATTGGCAACAATATTTTCAAGGTCAGTCAAATTAAACTCTCAACGCGTTTCAACGTTGCAATTTACGATACGAATATACCAGGAGAATATGAACTCAAAGAGTAACTAGTTTGTGGCTACTCTTACGCCATCTATTGTTGAGTAGTAAAACTAATTTGCAACAAAACTTGTAACAGCACACAATAGATGACGCTTGTATGAAACTCACCAAGAGATGATATTCCGTCGAACAAGTTACCCATATGTAACTTTAAACCTCCAATATTGTATTTTACGTGCACTTGAGTTACATTGAAGAATGGAAAACCACCTTTTTCGTACATCTTTACATCGCTGACAATGTCTATTGTCATGTTACCTATAATTAAAAGAAGCAATTAGTACAAAAATATCGTAAGTTTTTCTTTTATAAAGTATCCGTGTTAATTCTGAAAGAAATATTCATAATAAAATATTTTACTAAAGTTCGATGTTGTTAGGATTACTTAAGAACTCTATTAAAACTATACGTTACGTATAAAACTCACTTGGCTCAAACCAACACAGACCACGACCAACTAATGGTATTAATAATATTTTTCCTTTAAGATCATAGGTGCCTTCAATTCTTATCTTTGGGACCCGAACTTTAGTATAGAAATCGTAAGATTTACTGTCGACTCTGAAATAAATAAAAATAGAGTACCTACACACATTAAACAATTTAAATTGTATGATTGCAACAATGACTTACTGGCTATGCAGCACTTCTGTTTTACCAAAACCAGTTACTACAACATCGTCGAGTGCCGCATTTATGTTAACCGGCCCTTCGCCTTGCAATATCCTTAGTTTTGGAATATTTAAAGGATCTATTGGCGGCAAGTCTATTTCTGGCAGCCCTGAAATACAATCACAGAATACATCTAGTATTACGATCTAACATAAAAACTGATATTGTCATCGTCTCGTGTGAATATGGTGAAGAAATAGCACTTTCGCTTTCCGTAAGGCATGTCCCACTATAATCATTTCGAAATTGAAACTTGTATGACTAGCTTAGTGGTTTATGAATTAAATTATCATTTAACATATATAAACAGTCTTTGTTTACTTAAACTACATATTGAATTCTTAAGGGTCTAAAAGTGTTAGGACTCGACAATTTAAATTTAAAAACAAGTTAAGACTGAATATTATTTATTAAATGACAGTAAAGTATTGTGTTAACGAAATTGTTTTAAACAATAAACCATTAGACAAGATAAACAATCCCATTTATAAGTGATAAAACCTCTCTTAATATTCCTAAATCTGCTGACCCAGAATTTGTACTGATTTAATAATAATTTAAATTAATTTAAAGATGATTCCTAAAAAAAATTAATGTAAGTTCTTCAAATGTACCAGGAGATCAGTACAGTGAGTAGTTATGCATTCTGCACTACAGTTGTGCAATGGAGTAACATTTACTATTGCGACTTACGCTGTCTACATTCTTGTTTAAGACAGCCATTAGTTGTGATGGGTATTGCAATCAGCATATATGTATGATATAATTATATATTTTTTTAATAAATTTACCTGGCCCTAACGCGTTGAAAAGCTGTTGTACCGCTTCCCTTGAACAATCGTCAAAATCTGGATCACTTTTCATACACGTGTTTATAAAGCTTGCTAAAAATGCAAATATAAAAAATTATTGGCGGTAAAAGAGAAATAAACAGGTAGTAAATGCCCATTTAAATAAAAGAAGTGGCTATAAAGTTAACGATTGAATTTACAATCAACAAAAATTCTAATTTAATCTATATAAAGATTCCTTAAAGAAAAAAAAATTAGGAGAATTATAAATATGGGTTTTAAAATTACTTACGCTTTGATTTATAATATTCAGCCAACGAACAATGTATCACAACTGTCACCAAAATCAATTGGATCTTCATATTATTATTTTTTAAATTGTATGTATATTTGAAACCCTAGGTTCTTGGGCCCCGGGCAGGCCAGTCAGGGTATTGGGCTAAGACTAAGTCTCACCGTCGCCGGTCCCGCCGGCTCAGCTGGGTGGGGAGGAATACGCAATGAGCAATGTAAATAACACTTAAACTTTGCCCTTATCGAGTCACTACTAAGTACAATCTAAACAAACCCTGGATATAATTCATGTATCACTATTGCGCCTAGTACTGTTAGCTATGAGTACTAAGACTGCATAACCACTGGCATCTATTCGCTGGTTTATATAACTTCAACGTATTTTTTGCTATTTCAATCGTCATTACCGTAAGATATTACAACAGTTTGTATAAGACTATACGTTTATAATGCATGGGAATTCCAAATAAATTGTTCAGCATTGCGTAAAGCAAGCAATGCAATCCATACGAACGTTATTCGGAACAATGATACTACTGGTAAAAACTATGCCGATACAAGTTCCTGTAAATCAAGTTAACTCGGACGCTCGTAACGTGAACCCAATAAGTATGGATATCTGTTACATTCGTTCCATATCATCAATTCCTTGACTGCGATTTTATTTAGTAATCTTCCGACATACTTTTAAAATGTTTTTGTAGCTTGAATATTACTATTTATTTAGATACTGTAGCATTTAATTTAATTATAACAGCATACGCCATGTAAATGATTGTAGCCCATACGGGCTTACTTGTTTGGTATGGTATAAAAGGGAATTTGTTAACAACTTAGGGTGAAGGGATCTTAGTATTTAAATTGGCCTTGGGCAGAGAATGCTCTATCGCTTTCATAATACCACTTGCAATAGGGTAAGGGATCAAATGTTAAATAATTTCTAACATGTTCAGAAATAATTAGGTCAGTGTCTGACGAGTTATACCGTTACTGGTGGGAACAGTACAAGTACTCAAAAGCTAAAATGCTCATATTATAAGTTATCCTATACAAAATTAGAAGTCATTGTCTACAGAACTACGTAGGATCGCTAACGTAACAGCCATTAAAATTCGACAATACATCCTCTTCTGTTGGCGTCTGGTCAACATAAACAAAATTTATTTTGTTGAAACATCTTAAAACCCACGCGTTCGAATCGTGTCATATGGAATATTGTTAATGAAAGTTTTTAAACTCCTATCAAAGTGTGCAAGCCTGGTAGAATTTATATCAAAACAATCTATTTATTTTATTTTATTTCTTTTATTCTACTTATTTTCCGAATAATATTTTGACTAATATTTACGACATACAACTTCTTTCATAAGCCACGAAATCACAATCTGCGGCTGTTTCAAATTTTTATTACCCAAAAGTAGGTTGTGGCTACTCAAAGAGTGAGTAAAAATAGATTTGTGCGAGCAAAGTTCACAGTTATTTACATTCATATATTAACATTGTATTATGTGATGATAAAAAGTGTAAATAAAATAAAAAAATATATGTCCATATCACTGAGATAAGCGAAATATAAATGAAGTAGAAATTTATAAAATATATATTTTTTAATTTAATGACAACAGTTCTTTGATATAGTGATGTACCTATAATCGTTAAATGTTTATGGTACAAATGGTGAAATGGAATTCATTCAAATTACGATATCATTTTTTGTTCAAAATATTTCGATACATGTATGAGGTAACTCGATAAATTTGTAACTACTAACATTATGATGGTCTCTTTAAACACTCATTACTTATTTCTGCTTTATCACATATATAGTTATGCAATCGCATTTATTTAAAAAAAATAACAATATTACATTAAAGAGTTCGTATATAACTCGCATGTCTATGTTTTTTTCGAACGTGAAATTTCCAATTAAGTTAAAACAATGATTTATGATTTCCTTCATTGAACATATTTTGAAATAAAGTAAATGTATTCTTATTATTAAAAAAAAATATATGAGCGGAACCGGAGACAGTTGAAATATTACAGTTGCTCTTGAGACAGCCCGCCAACATTAAATGTTAAATAAAATATTAAGAAACAGCGAAGTGTTGATATGTCAATGGCGTTTGTCAATCGCTGTTTTATACTTTCGCTCTCAAAGACGACACATGGTTGGTGGCGATAATAAAACAATGTTTGTATTCAAACAGTATTTTTTTTAAAAGGATTTGAAAATATAACTTCAACAAAATCATTTCGTATGATTTTTTATAATTTAATTGATTTTTAAAAATAATATAAAAGCGAGTGATGAGCAATGATTAAATTGGTCAAAAAGTAACACGAAGTACGAAAAGAATGTTATTGAAAAATGTAAAACTCCCGCTAAACAGATGTTATTTGCAAATTCTTAGTCTATCGTAATCGACTTCGATAGGTATATGATAATACTCTTTTTCTTTATTTAAAGGTAAGTTTCCCTTGAGTATGCTTAGTACAACTTGCTTCGTCACACTACATGCTGATCGTGAACAGTTTTTCACTTCAAAATCTTCGCAAATAATAGCATTAAGGTCGGTCTTTTAAAGAGACTAGAAACGCTTCTTATGTAGTGTGACAATGCAGGCTAGTCTTAAGCATGCAATACCAAAATACCTTATTTTTAATACTTTATTAACAAATTTGGAAGAAATTTAAATGTCACTAGAGCCTCTTTCGTTTTAATCTTTTTGGAATACCAATGACAAAACTAGCACATTATTTTTTTTTATTCAAATGAAATATAATTCAATTATGGTTCTTCTAAGTAAACTGTTAAAGTCGTTAAAAAAAGATATTAACACCCAGATTAAACGGATGATTTTTATTTTGTATAATTATTTGTCGACGAAACTCATTATAATATAGTTCCCTCTTTTTTGGCAATGGATTTGTTTAACGTTTTTGTTTTATGTGTTAGTATTATATAGAACATTGTTTTATTAATATTCTATAATAAGTATATTATACTAATAATATCAAATGAAAGCTTGGATTTACTACTGGTTCTCGATTGAAAAACTAACTACATTAATGAATATAGGCACGGCTGTTTTGTTAAAACTTTCTACTAAAACTGTATCATTGGAAATTTTACATGAGAAAAGAGCACATTTTATATAGCCTTCTCATTATTTTTTCTATATTTATTAATTCCTATATGTACATCGAGAAATTTTAGTACATAGTTCAATACTTACTGACAGTCAGTAAAATGTTTCTTTCTTTGGGAAGCACTTCGTTACGAACATACTAAATTCCATGTAAACTTGACAGGCTTTTATATTTTGTCACTCTCGTATTTATAATATCAGCGTATGTATATAATTACTAATATATGTTATATTTTACTTTGTATATTATTAGTGTAATACTAATGTCAAATGGGTCGCATTTGGCACTCTTGCAAAATGATTTGCTGGCTTATTGTATACGGTGAGCGATGTTATTCAGTCGTGTCTCGATAATTAATCACTGACACATTTATTGTAACAAATTATGATTTAATTTTATCGGTAATCGTGAATTAATAACATCATAGTTAATAACTTGTACAAAAATACTTGATGTGTTTAATTAACTTAGATGTTATGTTCGGAATTTGAGAATATAATTTTTGGTGTGGACTTTAGTTCGTTTAATAAAAAACTTATTAGAAGAATTAAAAAAAATAAAAATTATAATATAAAAAAGTTTTTATTGCTATTAAAATATGTACAAAACGAAAGTCGATTTATGAAATAGAATTTTTTATTATTAAATGAATATATATCCAATATAAAACTGTATGAAATATTAAAAAAAAAAACACTCATACATAACCAAAATAATACAACATTGAAGTCCAGTTAGATCATAACAGCCATCTTGAAAGACAGACTTAAAAAAAATTAAAATAATTTAAAATACTGTTCCTTGTGATGACAAATTGGCACTTTCAGCCTTTCATCATAGAGATTATAGATATATAAGGAGGAAAATTACATATGACGAGTGTTGCCAAAACCACCGTGGCCCGCTTGAGACGCCCCCTTGTTGAAACCCATTTGTAGGTTTAATTCAGCGTTGTGAGCCCGAAGTTGTTCTTCAGTGAAAGACCTTTCATTCTTCTCCGCCATCTTAGGTCCTAATTGAGGGCCGTTAAATTCAGGATGTTTCTGTGTCTGAGAAAATAACAGAATTTTATCACCGTTTTCTCAGCTGCGTTGATCATCAAAGAAGTTTAAAAATAAACATTAAATCACTGTATTGCATCGCTCCATATAATATATTCTATAAATACTTACTATTCTACCGAGAGAGTATAAGCACAAGGTGACTTGAGGAATGTTGCGTCTCTCGAAAAGATCGGCCGTCTGGAATATTTCCTCCTCTGGAACTCCGTACTTCTTAATAGCTGCTTGAAACCTAAAATATTTGAATCGTTACTTTCAAAGTGTTATAACTTTATCAATTTTTTCCACATATTCTACCATGGTAATGATATTACCTTTGAATGTTTTCCATCAGCTGAAAGTTGGTTCCCCTTTCCTGGATCTTTTTAACTGATCCGGGTGCTAATTTATTGATAAGCTTGCACAGAATGACTCCATCTTTCAAGATGTCTTCATACGCGCCTTTAGGAAGCGGTTCCCCTAGAACAGCACTGATCCAGGTCAGAACTTCTTCCTCTTGTTCCTTGTTTCTGGCCTGTAAATAATTTTATATGTTTTTGAACAACGGCCATAAAATATGAACTCCAGTGCCAAGTCGTTAACTGTTGGAGCAGATTTAGGAACAGATTCCAGAATCATCTCCAAAAATAACGCTAACGGGCGTTATCTAAAACGTCTGGAAAGCTTTTGAGATCGCTTCGTAACGAAATGCACAGCTGCGATGCGCTGCATTTTCAAGCCATGCCATTAAAATAATAAAAAAATATAGGTATATTTTAAAAAATCATGAATATATTACAATGACGAAAATAGAATTAATAACAAAACAAAAAAATATATAATTCACATTCTAATATGTAATAATTATAAAGTGATTAAAATCGGAAATTCATTTATATTAAAATTCACAAAAAAAGAAGATTTCATGAATTAATAATTGTAAAAATAAAAAAAAATATCTTACAGGCATTTTGATTTTAAAAGATCACTATTGGAACAAGTTTCCAGATCCGTATCAAATAGTTGACTGGCACTGAAGCCGCCCGCCCAGAGGCGGTCAGCGTCCGCGGGGGCGGCTGGCGTCGGTACAGCTTCCAACACAAGTACCATTCTTAATTATAGGTATTACAACACTGCCATTCACTGGCGGAATGATAGACTGTTCCAGTTAGCATTGAATCTTCCAGAAATAATCTAATCACATAGAGATTTATTCAAATAAAGTTTTGGAATATTTTTCGACTAACGAAGCGGGGAAAATGCAAGCTAAAATATTTTGATAGTCCATAGGCAAACTATTTATTAGTTAACACGCTTTAATGTTACCTATAAATGTATATTGAAATACCAGCACAAAAGAGGTTAGTGATGCTGCAATAATTATTCATGATCAAAGGAAGAAATGAGGTCATAAATATGAACGCCGTCCTTTAAAAAGGGCAGTCCAAAAAATATTGAGTTGAGCAACAAGATTGCTTTCAATTTATTACACTACGATTTTGGACGAACAATTTTATTTTTGAAATGAATATTAAAGACAAGTTTTTTGAATTATATTTCTATTGATTCTTATAACGCATTTTTTTACTTAACTTTTTAAAAGTACTTTTAATAAAATATAAATATTAACTTTATATATTGATAATAATATTTTTATTGCATAGGAACTGCTCTCATTTAAAAATGTATAAAAATTTACATTAAAGTATTACATTTTATTGCTGTAAACTGTAATTTGGCTCGTTACGTAAAATATTCATTCGCGTCACGTTAAAACAGACGTTTGTTTTATGTTTGTACGTTTGTCATTAATCCGTATATAAGATATTATTAGATTTCCGAGTGCAGCCGCTGATGTCAGTGTGTTGGAAATATTTCAGTTGAGTGTGTTTCTTGAAAAACATGTTTACACGAATAAAAATATTTAAAAGCTATCATTCGTTTAACGTCAAAAAACAAATGTCATTTTAAATGTTATATAATTATTATAAGTGTATAAAATCCTTAATAAAGCATTATTAATACTTAAGAAGAGCATGAAATTGAAAATGATTATATTCAATGGTGTCAGTCTAGATAATTTATAATAAACATGACATTTATTATTCAGGGCTCATTACAAATTTTCTTTCACAGACGTTATGAATTTTAGAAAGCTTTAGAAATCTCTAAAATAGAAACTTGTTATTATTTTACCTAAACACTGTTGTTATTATTGCGAACTGGCTGTAATCTATTATAATATATCATACTGGCAAATGTCCAGTTTGAACCCAAAGTACTTTATTAGTTGGCACGTGGCGGGGAACCCCTTAAAAATTTTACACTTAATAAAAGTGTCAAGGTATACGTAATATTATTTCATCGATATGCACGAAGGAGATTGACAGAA
>JAAAKD020000002.1:2724335-2748331 GCA_010014825.2 Danaus melanippus
ATCATAAATTCTTTGTGAAACTTAAAGTCAACAATCCGTGATAGTGAAGATTATTAACTTAGTTTTTCCTAGCTCCAGGCAGTTTGGGCGCACAACGAACTTTGGCCGCTTGCCACGACTACCTTGCTTCCCATTAGAAGTAAATTTTGTCACGGACACACGAGGACTGTCGGAATTGAAGCAATTCTAATTCAATGGTAATGTAATTGAATAAAAAAAATTATAGTGCCAAGAAAAATAAATTTATTTTACATAGTGTCAAATAGTATCAATTATTCGGTATTATATGAAAATCGGAAACTGTCAAGCAAAACGACGCTATTTAATTAGCCAAAGGACGTCTGTCTGTAGTCTTAAGGCTCTTATTTATGAAACGGCAATTTTTTTTCACTAAGAACCTCCCCGACGTCTGTGTAATAACGAGAAATTAAATTGGCAAGTACCTCCTTAGTATATTTTAATGGCTGTTATAATATGCAGAAATATTTCCACTGAATCACGTCTTACGATTTTATTATTAGATAAAAGTATTTATATATTTTCATAGTCAATTTTGCAATCATAAATGAATGTAATACGATAAGATAGACACTACAGATTGAGATGCTGTCAGTGTGAATTATAATTATGGACATAGCATTTTTTTTATTTTTACTATACGTCAGACAGTCCATTTATTATTTGTTATTACCTATTTGAAATCTCAAGTTTAATCTCAAGATAATATTAAATGTTATAGCGTTGTTATAAAATACATCTCGACGTCGCAAAATAAAATGTATAATATTTTGCAACTCCATGTTAAGCATGGAATGGAGCATTCGTAAAGCTTTTCAACTTATATTAAAATTTTCAAAACCATCCAGGTGTCAAGATTCAACGTCTTGAAAGTCCTCGAGAGGATCAAAATGTATTATTTATAAACCTTAGATGTCTGTTCGCTGGAAGGAGAATTAGGTATTGTTCGTACTTAGATACATTTCATAAGGATAGGAATATACTAAATACATCGCAAAAAAATCTAAACTATCTTCTTAAAATTATTTAAAGTTATTAACGCTGCCTAGATATAACTTGATGTTTTATTCTTTTTGACAATTAATAAATTTATTCAGTTTAAGTTTATTTCTATTTAAATATATTATTATTTCGTAAAGATTTCAATTCTACTAAATAATTTTATATATATTCTTTATTTTTTATCAAAATATTGACACGTACTCGGTTTAAAGCGTCGCGTTACAAATCTCAAATGGTTGTAGCAAGGAGACGCTAATTGGAAATACATGAGAAATTTGCATTTTACTTAGTCTTCCAAACTCCCTGCAGACTATCGTATCGTATAAGGAGTCCTTTGTTTACATAAAAGCTAATTTATAGCGATCACATTACCTTTTCAAACCATTAAAACATGCAGTTTTCTGTACTAAAGTGTAGAACTGTCTTCCCATTTTATTTCACATATTGATATTATCTAAAAATAAGCTATAAAGTTGGCTATCGTTTAAGAATTTGTAATTGTTTGGATATTTTTTTTATTGGATACGATTGCCATATTTCATTGTATAATTTTGTCGACTGGATTGCTAGATCAGTCGGAAAAAATATATCAATGTTATGCAGAATATATGTATATGTGTTAGTTTTGTACTCTTTCCATGAAAATAAAACACTAAAGGTACAATCATTGGGAAAAGATATGTAAAATATTGATAGTCAGTTTATAACAATTTAATATTAATCCTTTTCATAGACGTTTTCTTAACACTTAAGACTGTACAGTTCACACTATATACATAGGTATTAAAGTATTGTGTATTACGGAGATATACGCCCTCGGGGGAGTCTGGCAATCACTACGAACACTCGCTCGTTTCAAACCCATTAAGGATAAATTAAAGAAAATCACAATCTTCGTAGGCAAATTTAAGCACCTCAGCCACAATATATGTTGTTCTATTCATAATTAATGGATATATAAATAAAGGAATTCATTATGTATGCGTCTATAAAATTTCATACGATTATTTCTAGTATAAGAATTATTAATGTTGCAAAATGGAAGTACATAGACTAATGAATTGTGTTATATATTACAGATATAATATAAGGGACATATTAAGTAATTTGTCTTGCCCTTTCGCTCTAATGGTAGCTTTTAATATAAATTTTTTTCGCATAATCGTGTTGCTGTTTCAACCCCCGAGATTAATGGACAGTCTTCTATACCCTTGCTTAAAAAATTACTTCAAAGGGTGAGCTACATCATTGCCTCGTTAGTGTCACAGCCATCAGTCATGCGTGAACCAAATGTGTTTTGGATCGCAACTCGCTGCTAGTCAATTACGAAAACGTTTAACGAAATGTAAATAGCTTCGGAAATGTTATTGACTTGGTGTTTATAACAGCGGAAATATTGAAATTAACATAAGTTTATTAATTAATTATTACAGCATACCTATTTATCAAATGTGCTATTTATTAATTAAAGTACATGAACATTGCAACTTTATTAATCAATATCCGGAGTCATTAAATGTGTAACCATTATCGAACACTAGCGTTGAGTACAACATAATTATTTCACATCGTAAAAAGTTATGTTTTAAGTAGAATAATTAATTGTAATGACTTAACCTACTCATTCTGACTACAGTGAAGAAAGATACATTATAGTCCAGTCCAGTCCAGTCATTAGTCCAGTCTAGTCCTTATATAAAGATAGCGATTATTTTAATTAATACCTATACATAAATTCATAAACCCTATTGTTTTTCGGTTTTCAGGGTCTAATATTCTAAAATGGTTTTAGAATTAGCAGCACTTATCCCCAAATATTTCTAGCATTGTACTAATGCCATTGTCTGAATGGGTACGCAGAGCAAATATGAAATAAACTTTCTATTTATTCATTTGACAGGTTTAATCGTAAGTTCGCCTGTCAGCCAGGGGTTGTCAGGGCCCAGCCATACATCGCTATATATTATACTATTCCATTACGCCGGTCGTCGAACTTATTTTGCACATTAGGAGATATTTTACATTCCAAGCTCTCGAATGTAATAAGTGCACATTGTCAAGCCATTTGGAATCAGATAATTTGAACAAGAATATTTGTTGAAAGGCGAAGGTATATTCGTATGAAATTTAATTTTTCATTTATGTAAATGTAAATACATCTATATATAATACATTTATGGTCTGTTTGAGTTCACAAGACGTGTATTTTATTAGAGTTCAGTCAGAGACGGGAAACTCAGTGACTAAGCTTCCATTTCTGAAAAAAGAGATATGGATGACTTAGCCATACACGAAAGAGCAGTAATAGTTTGAAATTAAAACTACCACTTTGCTTTTACTTGTGTAGGAATTATGTAAGTAAATGGATTGTGGTAAACGTATTTTCGATCTTCACTAATCATTTGCTAGTTACTGATCTTTATTATCTAAACCACATCCATTGCTTCAAGTGATTTATGTAACAATTTAATAATAGCGCAAGACCATTATAATCGGTCTAAAGGTATAATTATCCAATTTGAGATAAGATTAATTTATATAAACCAATAAGTTTTGGACTCAATAATGTTTTTTCCTTATCTCAAGCATCCGGAAGAATCGGCAATAAATTAATATTACTGAGAAATCGTGATTAAAATTAGGCTAAGCGTAATACCATTATTGTATTATAACGCATGAGTGCGTTAGAATTTAGCTGAGAGCGGGTCGCGTCGCGTCGAGATACGGGACTTATAATAAAACAATATTAATTATCAATCGACGCTCCGCTGGTTCCTTTGTTCCGGACTTTAATAACAGAGGTATGCGTGCATTAAACCTCTGGCATTTCACGGCACTTTTGTTTAAATAATAAATTAGATTTGTTTACGTCTTCAAAGAACAACTTTAGAGCGCGGTTGCTCAACCAGTATCCAAATGATGAATATTTGTTGTGCCGCTGCGTTATTTATTTCAATTATTTAAATTAATTATCTATTATTGTGATTTTTAAATTTAATCTATTAAATATTTTATCCTTAAACTATTTCAAAAATGTGTATTGCTCTCATTCGTGTCAAATTTTGTAAAACAACAAATTATGAATATATTAACACTTATTTGTATTAAAGTGCTGAAAATCTTAACATAGTCTCTTTATGAGATGTAAAGATATTTTTAAAACATGATTAACAGCGGACTTAACATTCTTGTTAACATCAAATTAAATGTTATAAGGAAATAAATAAAATATAAAGAAAATCAATCAGTTTCCCCTCGAACTGTCAGCAAAATGGGCGGAGGAAAATCAGTTTGTTAATGAATTCAAATTTATTCGTTGATCACGCGCTCGTCTCGCTACTAACGTATTTAAAAAGTGATTAGAAGTTAAATTGTCACAATATGAACTTTTTGTCCCCGCTACGAAACTTAATCAAAAACAAAATTATTCAATTTGCATCGAAATATCTGTCTCGATGGATCCGTTTTTTTTTTTTGGCAATTTCGAAGGTTTCAAGCACTAACGCTTGATCTGTTTACTTTTACTTTCAAATGAAAAAAAAGCATATGTTTCAGTAAAAGGCGAACAGAAAATTCGTATTATTTTGAACGTGAATCGAGATTAAATTTACATTGTTGCTTTTATGGCGTAGGTTCGCGTCTATTATGTTAAGGTATTCATGAAAGCAAGCTTAGCGTTTAGTCCCAGAGGGCGCTAGGAACGTAAATGCAGAACTGCTGCCACAAATGCGGAATCACAAAAGTATGTGAACACTGACATATGATTATTATGAAGAAGAAATACTAGCTTTAAGATATAAACTCGAAATTATCTACTTTAAAAACAATTTATTCTTCACAGTTCAATCAAAACATTTCTCTTATGAACTCTATGAAATATTTAAAATACTTAAGTTAATAATAATTAATTAATTCTTCTTATGTTTATTTCTAGGAGGTTGGAAGCTTGCTATCAAAGATTTCTTTAGAATATCAAATTCTTTAAGACTCCTTTGCGCCTTAACTGCTCTTTTCATCATTCTAATGTCGGATGAAAATATTTCATTTTCCACTTTCTTAATCACATTTTGGTTCATTTGATCAAGACGAGAAGTAAGTTTTATAAAGAGTTTTTCTATATTAAGCATCATTGTAGTAATATTATCTTTGGGGTCAGCAGGAACATCGAAAAGCTGGCAATGGATGTATTGTATGCACGTAAACAATTTTGTTGCGTCATAAGAAGCATACAGCTCATGAAATTTAGTGAATAGCAGTTTATTAAACTTAGCAGTGTATTCAGCTTCTTTCTCTTCCATCCATTTTACTTGTGTTTCATAGTATTCAATTAGTCCAGTCACTTCATTCGCTTCTGATAATATCACAGATTCTAATTGGTCACGAGCTTTTAGCACAGGCTTTAGAATCATCGCAGAATAGTTTTCGATTTGCATATAATTTAAACATTGCCTGCTAATGTTTTCAAATATACGCATAAGTGTTTGTGGTTTTTTAAAACATATTTTGGGTCGTTTATTTTTTACAAAAAAATCTTTATAGATCCTAATAGATTCTGTTGCATTCGACTCCGCTTCTTTGATAACTAAAAAAAAGTCAACTGAATTGCTAAAATCATTTCGATTTTGCCACCAAATAGGACATATTTCGTGTATGAATTTACTATATCTGAACAAGGTTCCAAACGATGAAGCCAAACTTAATATTCTGTTATTTAAATTAACATGTACAAAACTTAGTCCATCCAATTGCTTCATCATATCATTAAGCTCAGCTGACTTAGTTTCGGCACAATCTTGTACCTTCTTTGCATTTTCGTAAGTTTCTCTTACAAAAGTAAAGAAATTTGTTGTGGTTTCATTACACAATGCTATCGTTTTATCATAAAGTTTTGATTCCTCCACAATCTTTGTGTCAATTCGTATAATCTGTTCATTCATATAGGCAGCATTTGCTCTATACAGTGTTATATCTCTTAAGTTCCTCATGTAAACTTTAATGTCAGTATACTGCCTTATCGGCCGACCTTCTATAATCTTATAAAATGTATCATCGACGTCACATATAGTTTTAAGTCCTGGAACAACGCAGGATTCTGGACCCATTTTTTTCATATCATAATCAGCTATTTGCGAATATTTCGGTAGTTCAAAACGAACTTTTGGAAGTAATTTCTTAATTTGTCTAAAATTATTTACCATAAGCTTTTGTTTGCTTCTACTGAATGGTTCTTGCATACGTTTTTTGTCCATGGTTACTGTTTTTACTTATATGTATAAGTAATTCTTAAGATGTTAGCTAAATACCAGTATATAACATAAATATTAAATATACATATAACAGAAACAAAGTTTTCTTTTGACAAAATACTCAAGCGTGACAGAAAGTGATGAAAATAATATTATGAAAAAAGGTTGTAATTATGTTATATATATATATATATATATATAAATACATTTATTCATTTATTTATATTCGATAATCATTTAAATGTTAATTTTTGTCTTTGATATTAGAAACTATATTAGATATTATTTTAATTAAGACGATAAATGTAAAATACTGTACTGGAGAACATGCCGTATAACAGTGGAATGTAAAATCAAAACGGCAAATTGCATGTTTAGTTATTAAGTGAGCAGCTTCCCTCAAATTATCCCGAGGGTCCTGCAAATAACGCGCTTGTCAGTCAAAGTGACGCCGCAAGTGCCGTGACTGACCGCAAGTGACCGACCCCGGATCCCTTAAGAAGTGTTGCTTCTGACACATCACATGTTACAAGTTTAAAGCGATTTACGAGTAACATCACTTCTGACTTTGTACACCGTTTCACATACGTTTGGTAGTAAGCTAAATTATTGTACATTAAATTTTTCCTTGTAACTTTGCGTTGTTTGGAATTAAAAGGATTATTTACAAATACAATTTGTTATTCACCTTATAATATTAAAAAAAATATAGTTTAAAACGCATTTAGCTTAATCCTTATCCACCTCTTGTCCACTAAGTCACAACCGTCACCCCCATAAGACTTTACAAGATATTTGTTAATTAAATAAACTCAGATATATCTGCGCTAAATACAACAATAACTCATTGTAATGAGATCTAAGATTTTCGCGAGTTTTATACATTTCAATGAAACTAATATTTTCGGGTTATACTACGCGACATTCACATCTGAAAAGTTGCTGAAAAGTAGCCGAAACGTCAAGAATATGTAGTTTTTAACAAAAAATAAAGTCGCGTAGTATAATCCGAAAATATTAGTTTCATTGAAATAACTCATTGTTATAATACACATGAACTGTAATTAAATTTTATTCAAGAGTTACAACTTTTCTTAACTCGTTAGTATTTTTGTGCGAATTAATTTATTCAAAAGAAAAATTGTTTTAAATCTTCTTTATGATGTAAATTTAGTTTCTAGTTTATAAAACCGTTCACCTTTCGCTAGAAAACTGTAGGCGGAGTTGTGATTATATTTTATAATATTTACTCGTTTCTTTTTATTATTTACATATATTTTTTGTCATCATTGATGACTTTTTGTTGTATTATTTGCTGCATGTTCTAAAATGAAACACGATTTTGAAGAAAATATTTAAGTACTAAATAATATTACAAGAAGCTACAAAATCAGATAGAACATTTTTTATTTATTGAGATAATATTACCTATTATTTCTGTGCTGTTGCTTGTTCTAAAGTATTTTCAACAAATTTGTTGTTTTTAAATAGCAAGTGATTTTACAATCATAGTACCTACTAAATTTAATCAGCCCCGAGGGTTTATTCAAATATGCTAATGAAATGATTTGATTAAGATCGAGTTAAGATGAGACACATGCAAAAATAACTTTAGTATCAAAATGTGTTTGTACAATGGAAGCATTAACTATGAAATATATATAGAAGATAAAACTAGTTGTTATTAATACATAATATTAATAAAATATAATTTTTAATATATTTTACGATTTTTTTTTATTTGAATTGATGTTTTTTTCATGCATCATGTTGTATGATTTATTCGGAAATCAAAATATTAATTTTGTTGTATGTAAATACTGAGACCTATTATATAATGAATCAGTGGTCAACTACAATAGTTACCGATGATAATAAAAAGAAATTCTCATATATTCGAGAATTGTTCAACAAAAAATAAGTTATCAGATATGTTGACATTAAAAGGAGATAAAAATCTTTGTGACAAGGTTGTTTGTGAAAAAATGTTCCTTGGTAACTAACTCATCTCAAGAGATTTTGAGGACCGACCTATAAATACACTGAAAATAAAAATTATGTTTAGTACTCTATTTATATTTATAGTGTGTTTTGATAAAACAAGTACTATTTATTCCTGTACATAAATTGAAGTGATGCGACTCCCGACTGAGCGGGTATGACCACAGCCGAATTGAATAATTCAGAGCAAACCAATTAATATCTGCTTGCTTGCTGACCGCAGACGGTATAAGACGTTCCAATTATTCTTGAGGATGGACGGAATAAGTGACTTTAGGTTCGGATCCTTGACCGTTGAAACGAGGGTCATTTGTTTAAGCTTGCCCATCTCGTTAATGCCTACTCCCTTCTTCTTACGCTTAATAACATCGAACATTGATAATGATTGTTAAATCGTTTTAGGAAATATTGTTATATAATATATATATTAAAAAACACAGAGTTATTAACAGTAATACATAGTTAATATGTAATAGTGAAAGCCGTTACTCGCATTGAAATGGAACCATAATCGTTGACAACAGCACGACTTCATCCGATCCCTGGCAATAAAGAGCGCATAAAAACACTTCTATATCGAAACGGATTTGCTTCGATATTGAATCCAAAACCCTTTGATGATACGGTTATAGCACTCGATGAATTTTATTAAATGTCTACTGCTTGCTTTAGAGTACATATTTTTCGTTAAAATATAGTTTGAAAGAAATTTATTACAAAATATGTATGAAAGACAAGTTTTTTAATTTACTCTCTTACATCATTAATATCGACGAGTTCTATACAGGATATAAAATTGAAAAGATTTATAACATATCTTACATAAACCTGCTTCTTGTGAGAAGAGGCCTTTGCTCATCAGTGAGCTCTGATAGGCTGATGACGACAACGACGACTTAAAAAATAAGCAGCCTCTCCAGGACAATTATCATTTGATAAATCTATAAAGATGTATCATTATGATCGGGTGAAGAAACTACATTTTTAATGTCTTTTTTATTTTTCGTCAAAATTAAATCAGCAGTTACTAATTTGCCCAATCCCTAAAGCGGCTCTAATGAGATTAAATGTCAAATTATGCCAACCTTTCACATTTAATAATAGTATGATATAATCGTAGGTAATATATTCGAGCGTTTACGGTCTATACAAATTGTGATTTGAGTCAGGCCACGAACGAACATGGCACTGCGCCAACTGGTAATCATCTCTTTAATATTCCTTAGAAAGCTAAACTAGTCTTAAATATTACACTATTAGCTATGGAATATGAAACATTTATATTTGTTAATATATGATAAGTTCTAAGTATCTAATAGAATGTATGTTGTGTGTATTTTACAATATGGTATAACTTGCAAAACAAATTGACAAAATTTGCATACTTAGATATACATAAAACTCGTTGAGAATAATATAGTAATGAGAATAACCAGTTATTGTAGGGGTTTCTTTTATGGGAATAGGGAATGTTGCATGATTTTTCCTAATCCGCAATCAAAGCTTTATTTGGGGTGGAGGTAGTTCTTAGCGCAATTTTGTCTTGAGTGAACGCAAACAGGCTGAAAATGAGAGGAGTGACTCCATGTTAATTAGACGAAGAAAAAGGTGACCATGATTTTGTAAATTTTGATGTTTTCTGTTTTTTTTTTTAAATAGAAAACTAATAAATTTAATACTGTTAAATGCTGTAATAAAGAAGGATATAGAGTATCATATTTTACACTGATCTTTTAATTGGAAAAGCAGAATCTATGGCTCTATTAAATGGTGAGATTAACAAAATACGTTAAAAGAAATGTCCTTATGACTGTCATGATGCTTGGTGCACCTAATTTAAAGCTACCTTTAGTCAGTAAAAGCCGGGACCACTCTTGAATCCGTAATCGGTGCACCCTTTCACGATGTCACCGCTTTTTGTAAGGTCGTCAAGATGCTGTGTCTAATTAGGAGAGAATGTTTGAATTTTGTGTTATCCTCTCGATATTCCTGGCATCTTTGAATAATTCTCTTAATCTTTTATTTTATTTTATATTTAATTATTAATTGATTGTTTTTTATATTAATTTAGGAGTGCTTTTTCAATAGGCCAAATAATATTGTATCTTTTGAAACAATCTAAAATTTGGATAAACTAATGTGTAATAATTTTGCTACAATACCCTTATACCTGTTATTGTGTTACAATTACACACCTATAACAATTTCGTCCGTTTTAACTATCCGTTTGCAGTCTCGCCTACATAATTGTTATATAGTTTGTCCAGGCCTCATTTATTAGTAGGCCATTAAGTTTAGTATTCGTTAATCAGACTTACTTCAAGCGCTATTAATTCAGAGATCTTTAATTTAATTTTATAAAAGACATTTTCATTGAGCAATGATAGTATCTTCCCAACATTTGCTTTTAATCTATGTATTTTATGATAGTAATTATCCAATATTTAAGTCTAAGTAGTAATAATTTCGTGGGATTACACACCAGATCTGATGTGGTATCCTAAGCACTTCATGACAGTAATTAAAATAAGATATGTGCTATGACAGAAATTAAGTTGAGTAGCCATTAATGACCAAAAAGCTATTAAGGCTATTAACGACCCTAAAGTTCCAGAAACCCTTAACTGCTAAGTTACAAAAGAAAAGAAATATTTGACATTTAAATTTATAACACAAGGAAATCAAAAATAATATGGGCCTTGATAAAGACCGTGAGATAGGTGAAAAATAATTTACATTCTGCTTTTCATAATTGAAAATAAGACAATTAAATTTTATTGTTAGCAAAAATCGGATTTATCCCCATTCGCAAACTGATAAAATATTAGTTATGTTATTAGATCTAACACTTTCGCGAGTATTCATTTAAATGAAACTAATATTACTAATATACTTGTTTGTGCTTTATTCTTGTGCTTTATTTTTGTAAAAAACTCCCGACTTTTCGGTTGCTGGAAATCAACGTGATCACGGTGAGTCGAGATGTGAATGTCTTTCAATTGGTCCTGTTATTTATCATCTACCGCAATCGATTTTTTAATTTTCTGGCTTACCATTTTTGATGCTTGCAGAATGCGCTTACGGTGTCCAGAGGTCCTGCGGTGTGCTCAAGGACATTAGATTTTATATGTTTAAGGAGAGGGTCCCAGGTGTTTGATAGATTTCAGCCATCTTCTCTATTGAATTTGGGATGTTTTTTAATTTCAATAGCCTCGCGGATTAACCCCGGTAATATACCTGTATTCACAAGCGAGGATATGTGGTTTATCAAACCGAATGTAGTGGCCTGGTGTGTCTATCGTGTGTTCACAGGAATGGTATGGTACTCTTGATCGTTCTCAAAAATTGGCTCACTTTCTTGTCTGGTTTGTATATAGTCTTGATCAAAACCTTCTTCAAGATTTCGTCTGTTTTGTCAGTAACTCCCTTCACATATAGTAGCATCGCAGGTTGTCGCTCAGCTGTGGGTGGCTTCACGTGGTTCTTGCGAAGCTGGCGAGGCACCGGCACGTTGTTGATGGTGTGAGCATGTTTTACATGCTGCAGCTTGGCCTGTAGGTGGTCAGCAACACAAACTGTAACAAAGATTGACAATGACTGTAAAAAATTTGGGCTCTCTGTAACAAAGATTGACATCGGTAGCTAACTGGATAGGGTGGTGGTGTGTGTTACCATTGAGATTTGAGATACCTATCCGTATGTGTGGGTTTCCTCTAAACAGTATTTCCCAAAGTATTGTCAGGATTCCTGATGACAAGTATAATAAAAAAAGCTAATTAATTATTATTTGTCTCTAATTCTAAAGTAAATTGAATCTTGCTATTGAAAGAAGTAAGGTGGTTCAGAAAAGCAGATATTTTCATTGAATATTGTGAAAGTGTCATCAACATACCGTTTCTATATTAAAGGGTTTATTGGAGGAGAGCAAAGGGCTCGACCCTCAAAGTCCTCCCTGAATATGTCAGTGACAACGAAGGAAACCGGTAAACCCATTGCAACTCCATCTACTTGTAGGTAGAACTCATCCTTCCATTCATGAGGTAGCCAGATGTTGGGCATTGCTTTTATAGCTCTGCATATTCTATAGGCATATTTTAATCCTTTAACTTACCTCTTCCCTATAATCGCGATGCAGTCAAGAAGAGGTAGACTAGTGAATAATGACTTTACATCGTAACGGACCATACTGTCATTGTCTGTCAATTTTAGGTGTTTTATATCATTGACAAACTTGGAGGAATCCTTAACAAATGATTTTGTGTTGCCCCGAAGTGGTGATCTGTTTGAAAGAAATTTAGCCCATTTTTAAGTTGGTGAGTCAATCTCGCTTAGAATTGTGCATAGTGGAACATCTTGTTTACGAATTTTAGGTAACCCATACAATTTCGGTGGTTTTGCACACGATTTCAATAGAGAAGATGGCTGGAATGTATCAAACACCTGAGACTTCTTCCTTAAACATATAAAACCCAATGTCCGTGACCATACCGCAGGACCTCGCGACACCGTCAGCGTATTCTGCTGGTATCCAGAGCGGTATGCCAGAAAAGTAAGAAATCAAAGGCGGAAGATAATGAATAACAGGACCAACTGACAGACATTCACATTTCGTCTGCCCGTGATCACGGTTGCTGAAATGTAACCGAAAAGTCGGGTGTATGTAGTTTTTTACAAAAATAAAGCAATCGTAGTATATCCGAAAATTATTAATTACATTTATTAGATATATATTTATACTTCATCAAAATTTAATCGTCATATGATGTTAATAAATTTTTATATACTCAATAGTTCATATTCAACTAAAGTTAATACATTTTTATATTATATTATTATTTTTTATTGACACATTTAGCTATTTCTACGTCTTTATAAAAAAGGTTAAACAGTATTAAATAGTGTTTTATAATATACATAAATACATATTTCAATCTGATGGTGGTCATCATTTTTTAAAATATTGTGAATTAGTTAAGTTGCAACGTTACTGAATAAACAGTCTGGGTCAAAGTGTACAGAGACTCGAATATCCATAAATAAAAAATGCAAAAAAAAACGAGTGAAAAGAAGCTTTATGTTTCTAACTTAATATTCGTATGCATGACGTACATTTTACAAAAAATATAAAAGTATAGACTCCAGAAGCAGCAAACAATAACATTTTAACAATTTCACAGGTCTCGGGGCAATAGAAAAATATTTACATTTTCTTCATTGTTGTTGAGAGTCTGTATGAAGGTCTGAGAAGCAATAGACTTACTTTAATGTCAATTCCGAACAAAAAATACAATGTTTTTTTGAATTCTACAGTTTGTATACAAAATAAAAACCTCTATTTGTATTCATTGTTCGAAAATATTTACATTTACACATGATAATTTAAAAAAATAACTTGTCTCTAGACTTAACTAACTGAAGCATATTACAAAGGCTGCGACGAGGCAAAGAACCTTAATAGGTATTTCATTTGATACTCTAAAAGCGGTCGCAAGCAAAACAATACAAAAACATCATTGTTTACAAATTATATAATTTAATATAAATAATACAATTAATAATAATGAAAGCTGCTCCATTGAGGTCGTGGGAAATGTTTGATTAAGACAAACATCGAAAACGTATTTGAATGCTCATTGTGAAATAATAAATAGTTCTAAAAGCATTTTATATATTTATACGTCGGTACCTGATGTATGTAAATATACCGAAACCTTATTCACATGGATGGCTATTCAATTCGATCGAAAGGACCGAAGCCAGCCACTTTTAAATATTCCATGTGCGGTCGAGCATAAAATCTACAAAGAAAATGTATTACCTATCTTTTATTGCATTTCTCCCTTTTTTAAAACATCAGTCTGCAGATAACACGGCTTTATCATTTTACTGATACTAAGATCATATTAATATAAATATGGTTTTCCATTATTTTCTTTAATACAGTAAATGTTTGTCAGATTCCGCATATCATTAGATAAACTAAATTGATTTAAATTAATATACGTATATCTGAAAAGGGAGAACTAGACTCGTGAAACAGTCTTACCCGGTTAATTAGACTGGCGAAAGCAAGAAATAAGTAGAGCTCAATCAAAATTCTTAAGAAACAACCCTTTTTCTCTCAGATGTCACAAAATTCTTTTGGAGTCAATTGCAGACGCTTTAAGGGGATCGCTAATTGAAATAAATATTTGCGTATCTAATTCCTTTAGAAACGACACTTGCTTTACCCGTCAATTAGTAATAAAACCCCCTTTCATTTGACGTTTGTGTTACAGTTTTATATAGACACTTAAACAATCTTCAGCGACATTCAAATTCTTATTTTGAAGATGGGTTTTATATTATGTATTAAGAATATAGTACTTCCAGTAAATTAGATTACTAATAGGTATTTATATATGTTTATTTATTTCAATGATTATGTTCTTTTAAATGATAGTACAATTATGCTTAAACTTGAAACATTTTTTACATTTAACAAGTGAAGGTTTTTTCTATTGCAATTATAAATTTAATATAAAAGAGACAAGTTACATAAAAGATCAATAGTTATATCTCTTTTGGATACAAACTTTATTTTTAAGTAAAACTAGTTATTATAAATTGTTAGAGTAACTGTTAATATTTATATCTAAATTATACCCATGTTTTATTTAAATGTCAGTATACACAAAGTTAGATGGGGTTTGTAATTCGAATTAGTTATACAATATTATAAAACTGTACATGTCATTAAAAGTTAGATCAAATTTTCCATATTAGTTTATCATTACAATCAGAAAGAAGGGGAAGGAGACAAGTAGATATAGCTGTATTATTACGTAGTAGACGTATTATAGAATATTTAAATAAGATACATAAGACATTTCTGACTCGTTCTATATTTGTTCTCCACTTTAAGTATACGAAAACGAGTATTTACCGATTCCTATTAGGTTTTATCGAAACCAAAGGCAATCGTATGCTTCTAATGGGATGGTACAATTGAAATTGCCCTGCGGAAAATCAAGCAATAAGTATGCATCACGTAAAAGAGACGGTGGCTGATGCTTTCTAGAGATGTCTGGCTTGACTCAATACCATTACTGAATACATTGCGTTCATATAGTTTTTGAATGTATTTCAAATACAATACAACCCGTACCTATTGTACATTTCTGTTACGTATATTTCACTTACTCCAACATTATAAATATATATTAACAGCTTTTTTAAATCAGTCGATGAAGGAAGTTTATATGTGGTCGTCTATCCATTTCTGAGCTATTGTTCCATAAAAAATATTTTGATATATTATAGGACATTTGAGAATTGGTATTATATAAAATATAGAAACGGTTACCTGAGTACAGACATTTTTAGGTCAGTTTAAAATATTTTTAGTAAGAAACCATAACTTCTGGTAGTAATAAATTCATTCTGAAATATATTCAATAAGCCCTGACCAGTCTGCAAGTCTGTGAATAGCGTGAATTTCTTCCCTCGAGTTCTGTACAAAGCGAAATGAAACTGACAAAGGGATCATACGTAGCGAGCAAGTGTACAGAACGACCACTAGCCCCGCTTTACGATTATTTGAGTGGGCTCAGACACTAACGTCCTAATTTATAACGTTAATACAGCTACATGATTGCGGTCCGGCTACATTACTTCGTTGATATTACTGACAATGGCTCCTCCATCATGAGATTGTGGCCACCTTTATCAAAAAAGTCATGTCTTGAAAATATAAGTTCTATGCTTAACGACATAAGACACATTATTGTACAACAATGCTATTCAAATTAAATTAATATATAACTTTTAGAATATTTTGTCGCATGACGTTGATCTTTAAAATATAATGAACTATTATATTAAATTTTTACTAAAAGAACTTTTATTCTGAAGCGTAAGTTAAACAGTAATTTTCATTTAAATTCATAAATGTATGAAGTTCCCTGAAAATAAAATATCAAAATTACATTTTCAATTCAAATAAAGGAAATTTTGTTCAACATATTATAACCTTTTTAATAGTTGCAGCTTACCTTTTGCTATATTCTACCTTCTAATACGACCCTCTAAATATAAGTACATATTTTGACGACATAATGTATGTACATACATGTATACCTTTCCTATCTTACTATCATAGTTTCTAGGGTACACCCTATTACAATATCGGTCCATACGAGCTGAAGAAGTTTGAATGGAAATTGGTCTATAGATATATTGAAGTCGAAAATCGTATAGGTGCAACATTTTATGCGGACAATACAGCACTCCTGGGATATTTTCGTCGCAGATAGCCATATAGACTAAATCTTAAAGCCGTTTTGAACAGCTGTTGTTATTATTTGTCCAGAAAAATAATAAAAGTTATATATTATAAGTTATTTTCTGATTGGTTTCTAGTGAATATAAATTTTATTCACATCTCGTCTGCCCGTGATCACGGTTGCTGAAAAGTAGCCGAAACGTCGGGAATATGTAGTTGTTAACAAAAAATAAAGTCGCGTAGTATAATCCGAAAATATTAGTCTCATTTAAATGTATAAAACTCGCGAAAATCTTAGATCTCATTATATAAATTTTATTTTATTAAATTACTAAAATAAAATTTCTAACGATTAAAGCTACATTAATGCGGCCTTACCGACTCTCTAACTGGTTTTTCCATGAAATGTTTGACTTGAGGGAAATCAATATATGGTAACTACAAAGTTACCATATTAAATATTAAATATTGATAAGAAACACAAGTTTCTTATCAATATTAAATATTAAATATTGATAAGAAACACAAGTTTCTTATCAATATTTAATATTACTAGTAACAATATAATATAATATAACCATACCAAGCCATCTTCTTTTAAACACATCTGTTTATTGGTTTTAGTAACCATTTTTTTTTTGTTTTATTTTAACAAACATTACCCAACACCGCCATTGAATCCAACTGTTTGAAATTCTCAGAATCTCAATCAGTTGACAAACAGCAAGTAAATTGGTAATTGTAGAAGCGACATCTTCAATTAAAATAAAAGTTTAGGCATGGGCACAAAACACAAATCCTCTTAAACTAAATAAACATTATCTAATTTTTAACCAACTTGAGGGTAGTCTATTTCTATAACTATGTATGTCAAGTCTCATTTTTCTGAAACCAAAAATAAAATGTATCTTATACATTAGATGTAAAAAACATTTACCCTGTATGCCCTTCTACTAATTGTGTTATTTGAGCGTTTTCATTCTTTTATGTTTACGATTACTCAACTCGTGTAAGAGAACTGCAACTACATCATACGGTACACGGTTCATATTTAATTTGATTAAGATTCACAAGATATCTCCTAATCAAGTTGTTTGGACGACCTTAGAGTATTTAAAGTGAAAAATTATTCAAAATACAAATAACATAAAGCGTTTAAAGCGCAATAAGAATGAGTTGCAAAATGAGTTTCGTTTGTTGCAATCAAGACTCGCTAGGGATTCACGGCGATTGCTTTAGTTTTGTTTAGTTTTGATTGTTTGTAACAGAGTAACGAAGCTGACCGTTACAATGTTCGCGTAACGATTAAAGATACTCTAGGGCTTGTGAATTCAAACTATCAACTGTTTGACGCCGGTACTGGCAAGTTTATATGTATCTCAATTAGATAAGTGATTTGCTTATATTATGTATCTTCGCACTTTATCGTCCTTAATTGAAATGTATTGTTATGTCCTTTTAATTGTCAATTTGTCACAAATGAATTGAATGGGTATTTTATTTAAAAAGTTTTTATTGTATTATATATTTCTCACGATTATAACTATCTTTTTATTATAATCTTTTATTGACATCGTTTATATTGACAGAAAAAGGAATCTAATTTTATATAAGTAATATTTTTTTTAACCGTGCTTAATTGTTTGTAGAGACAATAAAATATGTAAAATGGCAATTACGAAATGCAAACTGTGTGAACAGACCGATCATTCGCCGCGTATTATGTACAAAGCATTAAATATTACTTTCTTTGTGATTCACTGATGATTCACGCGGTCGAGGTCACTATCGAATCGACGCACCGAATGAAAATAGAAATGTATAATTTGTGTAATCTTAGCCGGTTATTACCTACACGAATCCATCACGATAGCTTGAGCGTCTAACAGTTTTTATAATAAAATATAATGAGTGGTTCGCATTGAACATTTTCAAGGTTGCCTTTATTAAAGTTTTTTATCATATGTGAAGTTCAAGTTGATTTATATAAGTTTATTGTGTGAGATGTATTGTGTGTAGCAACCCTAGTATTTTCACGTCGAAGTAATCGAGAGAATAGTCGGAATAACTTAAACAATGCGTCTGAAATCTTGTCTAACTGCTTGACATACCAAACGTTCGATTCCACAACACGTCTGCGGTCTCTACCTATTCATCTTGAGCAAGATTCTGCGATAAATAAAATCTTGAAAAGGTTTTTCTATTTGCTATTTTCTTTATTCTTTCAAAATATATTTGATTAAACTGTTTGAGTGATGCGATTATATTTGATAAGAAAAAACTTTTCGTGTTCTTTTTGCTCTTTCTTTCTTCTTCTTTCCCTAAAGAATAATATTTTTGTCTGTGTTCTTAAATTTATGTACTCGTATATGTATGAAAGATTTATTAGGAGTAGTGAGGCTTTTAAGTCGTAAATATAAACAACCATCCTTCAATATTTGTTATATTCGTTTATTATATATTATTAATGTCTCCACACATAAAATAATTTTTAAAAGTACTTACAGACAGGTACTCGTAAGTAACAACTACTACAAGGTTTAACGACTACAAAGGAGAACATACAACAAAACATTAGTTTCATTTACAAAAAATATGTTTCACAAAGGAGTGGCTTGTTCATACAATTGTCGGTGTAAGGAAAATAATAAAAGAAATGAGAAATGTTATTTCACGACAAGTCATATTATATTTCTTTCCCTTCAACTTATTGCGACATTAGATGGAGAACATTCTAAATGGCTAGTTTTAATGTTAAATTTTAATAACTTCCACTACTATTACGTATGAAAGCTAATAGAATTTTATTTTATTACATATAAAGATACTTTTACCAAAGAAACTTGTGGTTTCCAGAGAAGATAATAATATGTAAATGTAATTGTAATTTTCTGTTATTTAGAAGTTCGTCATGTTTGTTTTGTATTTATGTCTTTTATTTTAAATGTTCATTGATCGAAATGTTCTTTAAATCAATTTATGTATTTTAATATAATATTTAAAAATACTCGTTCGAAGTAAATCAGGAACAGCTGAAAAAACACATAAACCCAGGAAATTAGTATTCCCATCACAAGAACCGCTAATAAAGAGAAATTCGTCTTAACACAAAATGGCTCACCTCTACAAGTAATGATGCCAATCGTCGTAAAGCGACAGAATTACGGGCACTTTATCAAAGGCTCCTAATGACGTTGCATAATTTCGTGAACTTATTAAGCTAATAAAGATGCGGGCGTGAAATTTAAAGCCAAAAATGCATTCGTTGTATGAAAAACAGAACGGTGAGGTTTAATTCTGAACGAAGTTGTGTAATTTGTTCTGCAAAGTAACAAAATATTAACAACTTTCCATGATTGAAAAAACCGTAACTAGTTTGGTTGAAGAAACTATAAATTGATTCTAGGATTTACTGTTGTACCAATAACAATATAGCTCTAAGTCTAATTCCACGAACGTATCGCCAAACCACAATAGTTAATTAAACCTTGAGTTGATTTTATTTTTATTTGCTATATACATGTTTTAGTCTGATTGGATCACGAAAAATATTTTGATGTTCTGTATATTGCCTACGAGTAAAATATAATGTTAACGAGAGTTTTATGAAACATTTTAATAAGTATTTTTCCATAAGATTTCTTCTCTATTATAAAATGCAATCTGTTTAGTTAAAAAATAATTAATTTATTATCATATATATGTTTCTGCTATAATATGATTTAATATTATGAAATCAATGTAATTCTACAGAATATTGTATACTTTGGTAATTCGGAACACATCCATTCAACATTCAGAGGTTTACGGTTTGTTTTCCTAGAACGAGGTGCATTTTGGCAAACTATTTAGAGCAGCCTTAATGGCGTTGAACCTGCAGACGAGGGAGGAGTCGGCCCCACTCGGGTAATGGCCTCGCACCTTCACCAAACACGTTAGCTTTTCAAATGTTAAATGTCAACTCTTCGTTTTTTGTGTCTGATTTCTAACATCGACTACAAAAAGAACTGAGTACTCTCTCCATTACTTATTATATGTAGCGACATTTTAAGGGCTATTAAATTTCTATCTGAAATTTTTCAAACGCAAATTGAAATCCTGAAAAAAGGTTGGTTTGCAAAGGTCACTCGGGCTCGCAACGGAAATTAGCCACACGAAAAAATTCAACGTGTGTACGAAAAAGGGGTGAAAGTGGAAAGTGTCACGAACGACATTTGGCATTCAGCCACCAGTGGTATTGATGCGGCAGACGGGGATACTAATTTATTCATAAACCTTTAAAAACTTGTCACTGCCTCCCACCAGACTACACTAACGCAATTCAAATACATACTAGCTCTAAAACCATTTATAAATAATATCCAATTCCACGAAAATATATTACAAAATATTTTTTTTTTAATTTTTCGTTACCTTGGTAGTTATTTCGTTTCAAAAAATTAAAAGCTTCGAATGTACATAACACATAAAATGTAAACATATAAGGAGAGTAAATATTAAAATGTACCTATGTACATAATTTAAAAAACTTACAATAGTAATTGTAAATTTCTGTTAAATTTTGTCCTTATATCACAAAACAAAATATTTCCATGATAAAATTAAAACGTAAAGAAAATACAGGATTTTTCGAATTTTGGTTACATGTCTACAATCACGTGTTTACAAGGCGATCATATTATGGCTTCTCCTTGACCAGGTTCATTCACAATTAATGGCTGTTTCGTGATCAACTCACTTTTCACGGACTGAGGAAAGTTTTATGTCTTCTCGGACTCTGAATTAATGGTATATTTATAGTTAATCTATTAACTTTTATATGTTCAAAGCGTGTTTGAGTATCGTTTGTTATAAAATCTCAAATAATAGGGTTATACATGTTTGGCTTCAGTTTAAATTACAATAGAGTAGTTTTAGAATGGATTTTGATAAATAAAATTTCTTATATTAGCCGTAAGAAAAACTCGTCCACTAAGTTTTATTAATAGAATGTATCAAACTTTACTGCAAATAAATGGACCGTTATCAAAGTCCTAGCAAGTATATTACTCCAGACAAAATCAATTTTCTCGCAATATTATTTATTGCCACATAAATAAAGAGAAGATAATTTTCTTTAAAATTATATCGCTCCTAACTAACGCTTCATCCATCATCAAGTAGTTTTTCCATTAAATTCACAAGTAATCTCTTTCAAAGTGTATAACTGTAATTTCTATATAGGAGACGAAGTTCAATTTGATATTGAGGTAAAGGTAAAAATTGTAGGACAATTGTCGTGGGACGAAGAATTATAGTGAAAAAGTCACGAAGCCAGCGTTTTGTCTAGACAAGCGATGACAAGGAGTAGTCCGAAGAGCGCCTCGTGACGCTAAGTCGGTGTTATTAGATTTTGATGAGTTGTTGACTGCCATTTTTAACTTCTTTTCATGATTTTGTTGGAATATTTTTCATCTATAATGCGAGTGATATTTTTTACGTGATTTATGGTTTATGCTCTTCACAATTTACGTCATCCTCGCAATTTTATACCGAATTAATATTTTTTATATTTTATTTTTACAGTGTCTGAATAAATTATGGGTAGTATTGCTAGTATTTGCGAATTCTTAAAGACATTATGATTTCTTGAAGAGGTGTACTAAATAGTACGTAAACATTTTGCACTCAGTATTCCTGAGTTTGTTACAAGTAAGGCTTGCGCTCACGATATTGATATAATGCTAGACGACCGCACTCAATTTCCGCGTGGAAAATGGCACTTACAGGGGGTTATTCAACAAGCTGAAGATAAACGGATTATGAATTGTAAAATGATACTGTTATAAACCAGTTGATAATATTATGAATGTTAAAATTAATTTCTTTGTTTATAGTTCTTTATTTGATTCATGTAAAGCTTTTACGTTTCAAGTTACTTGTCAAAATTTTATTATGATTTGCTTAAATAAGTCCTTTTCCATATAGATACTCAGCTGTGTATGGTATTTAAAGGTTGCCAAGTCAATTTTGTGAAGGTAAATGTTGATACGCAAGATGAACTTAAATTTAACAATGGTCCAAATAATGAAGGTAGTAAATGTGCTTGAAAAACTTATAATTACTTAAAAAAATATTTAGTAATTAAAAATATATAGCATCCCTATCATTACTATAGATAAACTAAAATTATTGCTTTCTTAACAATTAATGTTACCGTATTTTCTAATCTAACCCGTCAAAAACCATTTCAGAGAAATCCGGGTGAACTTCGAAATCATAGATTTTATTTGATTTGTTCTTCAAATAATTCATATCCGACTTTGCTTTACTTTTACACAAACAATTCATCTACTTACAACAGTACATGAACACGCTGTAAATATCAATGTAGTAAAGAGTGCGATATTATATCGTGGGGTGCGGTAGTAGCGACCGTCGGCGCCGCCTCTGATATGTGACAGTGCGATATGTTTCGGTTCGTGGCACGTCGGAACCCGCAGCGAAACAATGCACACCCAAACAGATATAAGGCTTACATAAATTGAATGTTGTTTTAATAAATCATTATTATTACTTCCAATCGTATACTATTCTAATAAACATAATGTATACACTATAGTTTGATATGTACATGTATATACATAGTTGGTTCTTCCTTTAATTTCATGGCTCACTATCATCGTACATATTTCGTTTAAGCCTGGATCGTAGTATCCTCAAAGGCTAATCCGGATATCGTACGTGGATAATGTGTTTGCCGTCCGTCCACTGAAGCCATCAATAAAGCACTAGGACAAATAAAACTTTAAATTTAAACCGTAATTTATATACCTTAAATAGAAAACTTGTTAAAAATACTGATTTTAGACGCAGAGATCTATTAAGTGATTATATATTTTTTTAGGCAGATATGTATAATCTGTGGTTGTCATTGGAACATACCAAATATGTAGAATGCATAATGATTGTGATATAAAATTGTACTTGATGGAGAAATTCTATCCTGTTGCGGATAATACATCAAAATAAATAAAAACATACACGGAGCACGTAATATTATAATGATTTATGTTTCCCACGTTTAGGAACGCTGACGCACAAATGCAATGTACAATTCACATAACACAGCCAAAAGCAATTATGTTTAAGCAAAATTATATTGTATTACGTTATAATGAAAGACGAAATGGCGTATACAGTTTATATTTATGCACTGTTGTGATCGCTGCTGCTTATCGGACGCATTGTGTGTGTATGTATACATTGTTCTAACGCGTCCTACCGTGACACTGACAGATTAATAATAACTCTAGCAAAATCCAATTGCCATGAAATGAATCAGATTTGACCTGGTACGTGACCTTCACACTGGAACAAGTACTCGTAGTCTATAAGTAAGACGATACTAGGTACTTAAAGTGAGAAGGTTTTTTAATTATTTTTTTTTTATTCTTAGATTATATACTACTACATTAAAAGTTTAA
>JAAAKD020000002.1:2795119-2807212 GCA_010014825.2 Danaus melanippus
TAAAAATTACATCATTGCGATGTTTACGGATCGTTGTATCAAGCATAAATCTGCTAAACAAGACATTATCAAGCGAGGAATAGGAGCAAAAAATTATTATAGCGAAAAAAAACTTAGTCTCACAAGTATAATGGATACAATTGGCTGATTAAGGTTTGAATACCATTTATTTTAATTAAAACAATATCACATAAATAATATTGGTATTATAATGGCCCAGAAAATAACAATTCAGTTTTTATTGTAAAGTTTTATTATTTCTTTTCCTGTAGCTTGAAACGGTTAACGCATTTTTTTATCAGCGTTGTTGTAAACAACAAAGACCTTGGCCTTGGTAACACAATGGGCCCCACCAAATTTGATTATCTAACTCACGACACGATTGCGCCGCTTGCCATTTTTAAAATGACGCATAAGTTTATTATTTGTTTAGGTGTTTATACAAAATGTATGGACTTGTACGTTTTGTTAATGTGCTAGTATTATCATATTTCAACATTCACAATATAATAGGGTTTAAGCTGGATTAACGGCCGGTTCTATTTTGACGTAATTGTGAACTTTAATAGGTACATGTTTATTAAATTCTACTCATCTTTGTGGATATTCCAAAATCTCCAAACCTTCATTAAGATTCTACAGTGTCCCGCATCATGAACAAAGAAGCCGATTCCTCTATCGGATTATTCAAGGCAAAATTTTCCCTCATTAACGATTCAAGTCCGAATGTTTCTTTGAAATTCGATATGAGTGTTGGGGACAAAGAACCCGATTATAAAATATCACAATAACTAAGGTTTCACGTTAAGCCTGATGTGATGCATATATACTATAGTTACCAGAGACCGGATTGTGTAAGAGCCCAAACAAACGGGTAATAAAAATAATAAGTCAATTAGTGAATAGCGCGGGGGCGTGGTACCTACTCGAAACCGACTCATTGTATATATGTTTATTTATGTAGCGCAATCAAGCTTAACTGAAAGACCTATTATTTTTGGAAAGTACACACATGTTTGAATGAATATTTCATTTGATACGGCTTCACTAATATTTCGTCTCCTTACCTTATCATTGGAGCTGAAATTGATTAACAATAGTTTTTTAAGATTTATGCAATTTTATTATTCTATTTATATGTTGTATAGTCCAGAAACTTATATTTTATTTGTCCGTTTAAAATCTGGTCCAGATTGAAATATCAATCAATCATATAGCTGCCATTTAGGTAATTGATAGCGTCGATTAAATTTTAAAATAGAACCAATAATTTTTAGCGAATAAATCTTATATCGTTATTTCATGTAAATATATTCTCTCATAAATAATATGCTTTACAACGTCAAGTTGGAAAATATTTTAATTACAAATTCTTTAATTATATCTGCTCATACCTGTATCAATAAAACCTCGATTTCTTTGGAGTAAGTTGAGTAAGACAGTGTGTGACAGCCGGTTTAAAAGAAAATAATTAGAAAGTAACTAATTTGTAACTAGCTGTAAGAACAAGAGTGTTTCGAGTATGTATTAATTTAATACATTACTCTTTGGTTTTGCCCTTATTCGCCAGAAAAGAAAACATTTTAACGGCTTATCCCGTGTTTTTTATTCTTCGTTAAGCTTAAAAGTTTGGATTGAAATCTAAGTCTACAAAATAAAAACAAAAGATATAATTTTTCAAGAAGAGTATTATTAAAAAAAATCGTAAACAGAGTTACGATTAAAGCATGTCGTTAAACAGCGATTTAATATTTTTGGCGTGTAAAATAACAAGATAATTTATCACGAATTAGCCATAAATGTTTAAAAGCCCATAGTTTTATTGTCATATGACAAGAGCTGTGAATATAAATTGCATGTTGTATGGCGCAAGCGCAACTGAGTAACTCAAATTACTGAGAACAAACATTTAAAAAGCAAATATCTGCAATATTTATATTGAGACTCATATTTGCGGCTCTCTGTCTCTTTCTTCTATATTAAACAAAGAGCAGCGGTTATATTATGCATGGAAAAGTTTTGAAATTTTAAGTAGGTACGGCATACACATAATATTTTTAGGAACAATGTATAATTTATAGATCAATGCGAGTGTACACGAAAGCCAGTACTATATTGAATCGTGAAAATAGGGGCAAAGAAAATTTTGGGTAACACGAATAACAAAAGATTGCAAGAAAAATGGACCAAATAAAATCTGCAGATTTGTTTCATAATATAACAACACTATGCTAAGTTGAATCCAATAATGGTATTGATTTATTATCGTGATAATGAAGTGTTAAAATATTATGCAACTAACTCATGGGCAAAAAAAATTGCTGTCTATTTGCCAACCTCACGTTATATACAGTACATTTTTTGTCCCTTATACACGGTTATATAAAAAATAAACAGAAGAGAAGCAGTCTTAACGAACAATTGTTAGTTGTTATAACTTACTTAATTATTCATTATTCTTGACATTGCCAACAGACTATAATGGTTCTATTATTAGGAGCGCTCATTGCATTTAACGTATCATGAATACGGTTTATTTACGTGTGACTAATAAAATGTAGATAAGTATACAGATAATGTCGCTGTTTACGTCTCAGTGATGTGTTGTAGCTTCAATTATATTTATATAATTCAATATTTATGCGTCTGCGCAGCATATATTATATAGTTAGCCATATATAAATAATCAATTTATTGCGAATTAGAGCATTGAAATATAATACAATAAAATACATAGTACAATTACGCTATGTTATAGCCATGAAATGCAATTTCTTTATAATATTAATGTTATTAGAATGTTCTCACACACGCTTATCGGTAACGTGACAACGTGACCCGATTGTTACATAGTACGCATATAGAAAACACAGACCTTGTAAAACTATGGACGTGTTGAGTGTGGTTAGTTCTTAGAGCGCAATAATAATTATGGCTAACAATTTTATGGTGGCACTAATAGATGATGGTTTAAAAATATACGGTTGCGCAACCGATACTAGAATGCACTATGCACTTGTACCTATCGTTACATTGTACGAGGAAACTGCGTAGTACGAATCAAAGATATTATACCTAGTTAAAATTTATAAAGATAACCCATATAGAATATTAACCCTCAGAAATAAATTAATAAAAGTGACTGAACAGTATATTTTTAATTATTATTTAGGTATTGAGTATGTGTAGATTGAATTATTTTGAATTTTTTTATTGATATCTTAGGATTATAGATCTGTTTTTCATATTACATATTATGCTAGCTGTAAAATTTGATGTCACTTGCGGAAACAGTGTGCATTAGGCACTTAGGGATCGTTGTTAGCCACTGTAATATTGTTTTAGATTTATTACGATGCTTTACATAGGAGTGTCAAGTCAACGCAGCGATAAATCAGGATACCGTCATTAGCAGCACATTGCAACTGATATATCAAGGGATTAACAAGCGAAGTCCGGAGCTATGCGCAATAGTAAATGAGATTCTTCGGCTATGTACATGTAAAGGAGATTTAAAGGTACCGAATTAAATCATTTCCTTGTATGGCAGGTGAATGGATTGTGAAGCCGCAACCGAGAGGTAAGATAACCACATCATCAAGTAAATGTCAAAGGAATTTAATACTTATAGCTTGTTGAATGTATTGTTAATATATTAAAATAAAATTTAAAGATAAATAAATAATAAATGTCACGTTCATTATTGTTCTCATTGTAATGTAGTTATTAACAATACTATAAAGTTTTCTTAACAATTTCCTGAATTGTTTGTCAGATTTAACCTTTAGAACAACATTTGTTGTTGGGTATTGTGAACTACTGATCTTTTTATCGTATCTTACCTTAGCCTTATATTTCAACATCGACAATACTATGCACTTAAAATAAACATGATTTCAGTAGATGCATTATAATAAACTCAATTCAACCTCAACATGTACTTCAAAGTGTACGCAATCATGATGCCAAGATGTTTGTTTCTGCTCTGCAATGCTGAGACCGAAAGTGCCGTTTGACAGCGTACGGCACAGCAACTCCGATGATATTTTTAGATCTGAAAATGAAGCTTCGCTTTCAAATTTAATTGCATCGACGATCGCCCGCCTCGCGACGCAAATAGCAGCATCACGACCCTGAACCTACCAGAACTTACTTCTATCTTGCCTCCAATGATGTTTGATAAATTGTAAGGAAAGGAAACAGATTGAAAATCATGACTCGGTAACATAAATGACTACGATTATTTAGATAGGTTAGACCAAGTTGCATACTATATGATTTTTATCTCCAATTAACCTTTATTTCCTCTTATCGATTTGATATTTTACGTAACATCAATTTCACCCTGCCGCCTTTATTAGGCGAGTTTATCGGATAGAATAGAATTTACAGACTGCTTTTAAATTGCTCTGAACTCGTTACAAAGTCGTTTTAGCTGTCTTGAAAGTTGTATTGAATCCTGACATATAGCGTCGTATAAGGTTGGTCAACTACGTCTAGCCAACAAAACTTAAGAGTCATTTCGAGAATTAATGACTGAATTATGCATAGAACGGTCTGAATTGTCGCTGCTTTGCCGGCTGACTGCGTAATGAACTATTGCAACTGTTGACCGGTCATGGATGGATTGCATTAAACCTTAATAATGAAACAAAAAACAATACCGAATTAAAGAAATACATCAAACCAGTTGACAGCTAGCGGTTATATGAACGTATCTGAACGATTTTAACCAAATGTTTTGGGCTGTTTTAAGTTCCGCGCAAATTGGATTCACAGTTCCATCAATAAAATTTGATACAGCATTAAGCGAACTTGAACGAAGGGGAGAGGGCTTTGTTGCATCGCATTACAGTGAAGCATATTGGTGCGTGCACACACAACTACAACTCAGTGCATAAAATGCACACATAAATAAGTCTTTGCCAGGCTATGCATAATCACAGAAATTTGCAAGTAAAATTTCGAGACGCGACATTTTTAAGCCCAGCAAATGTATTGTTGAAAGGTTCAGGATACAACTACATATAAAGACCAAAACTCGGTACAAGGTCGGCCACTTACGCGAAGGCGAAGTACGGAACGCACGCTTCGGAGTGAGATGCACGTAGACGGGGTTAGGGAGGATATTGTAGTCAGCTGCAATTTATGCAGGCATGCGCTGTTGCGTCGATCACGCCCTAAAAACTACGTTAACGAGCTCCACCGCCATCTACCACTGAGGACATGGGAACGGAAATCACCACCTCGTCTGATAAGTAGTCAAGACGTCAGCGACTTTAAAAAACGCATTTTTGATATCATACTTCGTTTTTATACATAGAAAATTTTATAATAATTTCGAATAAGCATTTTAATTGTAGTGTCATTTTTCCTTAATGTCAACAATATAATCGTCTAGATATATCTAGGTGTTTAAATGTAAATCTATGTATCTGTATTTATCAATACCCTTTTGCGGCCTCCCCTCTAGCGTGTTTACGCGCCACTGACGACTGAGTCACAGCGGTCGCGCCTCACTCCTCAGTTTAAAGCGATTCTCAATGATCTTAATGATTTAATCAGACACAATTTGAACATTTATATAATATAAAACTAATAATAACGCATATAACTGCAATATAGCTATTTTCTAACTAAGAGACCTAGAATTACATTGAGAGAAACGTATATGTAAACTTTTCATCTAGAACTAGCCATACCTCTAAAAATTTTGATTTTTCTATTTTTACATAATAACAATTGATATATTAATAGCCAATAGAAAGCCAACAGGTTGTGCTTTTTTTATTTAATTGCATGGAGACGTGTTTCCGTCTCAAGGTTACAAATAAACGTGATCAAACTTTTTTGTGCTAAAGCGCAATTTGCACACAAAAAACATTTCCTGCAAAAGTAAACATATTCTGTTTACATAATCAACGGAATTAAGACAAAATTCTTCGTTCGTTATTATATTCACAAATTAATGCATTATACATATAAGGATATTAACGTCATTTCTCCAAAACGACTACCATTTTTTAACAGATAATTATAAGAACTTTTTGAAATTATTTTCTTTAATAAAAAAAAATGTATCAATCTTGATACTTTTTTCATTTAGTTACATTATAATTCAGTAGCGAACACATCCTGCGGTTGTTATTAGTCTACAAATGGATAGTTTAGGTCTAACTTGTCTGAATCACGGACGCTCATATACGATCAGGTACGTATTGAATACTAATGACTCATAAATATTTTAACATTTTTATTACATAATATACAATTGCATACGTTCACAATTTAAGAACATTTGATAATTTTACTTCTATCTTCGAGGACATTGTTTACTATATTTAAAGAAGGTTTATCAAGAAGTATTTTAAAATTTAAAGCTATTCTAAAACTGATATTTGTTTAATCAAATCGTATTCACCTATGTACGCGAGTTAAACCAAAATTTGTGTATTTTTGTTAAACAAAACAATACATTTCTCATTCTTACATGACAACTTGAATGTCGTGAGTATCAACTGGAGGTCGATCCCCAACTCGTTCTTATAGGTCAAGTTAAGTATGCCGAAGGACTTTTTGGATCGCAGACAGTAAAGATAAGAAATTAATAAAAATCAGTTTAAATTATAATGACATATTTCATTTAAATTCATTTTTTACAGTTAATCAACAGAATAAAAACAAAAAAAAGTATGAAGATTTTATAATCAAGATCTTGAAATGGTTTCTTTTCCTTTATTTTTTTTTATAGATTCTTCTCGTTTCTCTTCTGTTATTTAAATTATTTTTTATGTATTAATCATTTACTTAATTAAGTTCAGTTAGAATAAGACCTTAAATTCTCTCAGTAGGTATACTTACCTCTATACTTTATTGTATTAATCTCGTTAGGCTCCGAAGCAATGGCAACTATTAGTATAAACAAAAATCTTCATTTCAATTTAATATTAACGACTTTATTGCTTTTCCATTGATTTAGTATGGCCAATATAATAAAAATGCAAGAGCGATTAAACCATAGTGAGGCAAAACAAATAAATATGGTCTCGTTTAAATATTCAGTGGTTGTTAAAATAATAGGTATATTTATAATAAGTATATATTATATTGTAATAAAATCTTTGAACATCGTAAAACATAAATCGTCCGTTGTGTTTATTCTCAGTTAGCGCACATATTTAAATATTAAACAGATAAACTTCTATTTTAACATGTAGCAATTTAAAACGCATTAAGATAAGAATTTCTAGAAGGTACCACAAATATTGGGGTCATAGAAACCAATTTTCTTCAGCGATTATAACGTTTCATTACGTTCTGTGTTAAAACAAAACAAAAATTTCACGGTTATCCCGCATTGATTACTATTTTCATGGTTATTTGTTTAAGATAATATTTTTTTAACTTGTAAACTTTTCTGTTCACATCAAAACGAAATTGACATCATGATCGTATTAAATCAACGAGGTGTGTTGAAAACGGTATATTTATATACGGGAAACTTTTTTAAATAAATATGATTACGATTAGATAAACGTTATATTAACGTTCCGCTTCATCCAGCGAAGAAACCGCAACAATTTAGACAAGTAGCATCTGGCGCAATTTGGGGAAAATGCATTTTTATATAACTATGGAGTATGGACGGGAAACGGAAACCAGATGTGCAACGAAGCGTGTGTGTGGGACCGGCGAAATTGCATTTTTAGGGCTCCAGTTCGGGATGCGTTTTCCGTGCGAATAAAATAACAAGAATGTCAAAGTGTTTTTGTTTTTTTTTTTATGTTCCATTTGCAATTTAAAATTGTTATATTTCATGTTCCGTTTTAACGGAAATATTTTTTTAATTTGGTATGACAAAACTGCGAAATAGTTGTAAGTGTTTGAGTACATTAACGGAACAAAACAGTTATTAGATAAATGAAACATTATTGACTCTTTCCATATACAATTAATAAAATAAAAAGTTAAAATTGACGTAGGTATTTTATTTAAAATGCGAGCACAGGTGCTACAAAAAAATACTATGTATTGAATATTAATTACAATGGACCCGTCGCATTTTAATATCAACACTCATTTTTAAGTACAGGTGAAACGAAAATAAATAATAATCAAAGGCTTCGTTGATTCCATACAATTTTTATATCAATTAATGTCATCCAAGCAGCTGCTTTTAATTATGGTAAATTAATTAGCATATTTTTATAAACAGCTGAAAGTGATACGTAATATCTGACGAGATGCAAATTTGGAAAAGCAACACAAAGAAAAAAAGAATAAAGTAATGTTATACGGACGATTGTAATTATTAATTTTGCCTGAAAATCTATTACTTTGTAATAAACATAACGTTATATTTTATTTAAATTTAACCAAGTATTAGTTTCTTTCCTTCACTGCCTATATGTATATTGTATATTTGGTATTTATCGTATTTTAATATCATTTGAGGGTTGTTATTCCAACGTGATCATTTCAATGCATACCAGTGTGGGGCCGGTTTTCGAAGCCGGGCTACGAATACCAGTTCCCAACCAATTATAAGTGTCTTTTTACTCGTATTAATATAAACAAGCGGCGAGCACTCAATAACAACGAAGGCAAAGCCACATACAAAACAGTGTGTAGGTGTGGTTGTATTTTATACGGTTTGCAATATTACCGTCGGAACCTGAGCCGCTTGTACTAATCCCAGGAATTAAGGCGTGATTTGTTTATTATTTTAGCCGTATGTTTATGCTAAGGAGGACATGTCTCGACTTGTAATACTCCACTCATACATTTGCCCCCATGTTTACGTACCTACGCCATGAATAATGTATTATTCTGATTACAGTGGTTCTTATAAGTTTCTTACGCGATAACAAAAAATATAGTGAAAAAAAAATTCTCACCTAACTCTGTCGGATACAATTTCGGGCTTTGAGTTCCTCTTGGCTGGAGTCAGCGAGTGTGGTGGAGCGTGTGTTGGGCTTGTCGATGGCTCTGAAGGTGCAGATGGCGGCGAGCATGACCCTGAACTTGAAAGACTGAACGCCCTTGAGCGCGTGTCGACCGCCGCCGGAGTCCTGCCAGGACGAGCTCGCCTACGCTTCTTCTTCTCTTCCTCGGCCCTAATAGCTGTTCCCGGTGGAATCCAATCGAGATCTTTCTTTAAATGTCCACGCCCGCACCGGCAACCGCAGGCCTTAAATGCTAGATCGTAGCCCTTCTTCGTCCATAGATTTTGATGTCTTTGCCTCTCTGACCAGGACCTGGCGCGGCCGCACGATTTCAGATAAGCGAGTACCCCGGCTTCCCATTGCTCGAAGCATTCTCTGTGCATGTATCGGCCGGCGGCGCACGTGTCATTGTTGCATAGTACGCGAATTGCGTCCTCAACACGCACAGGTTCCCGAGGTCTGAGACATTCTCCGGGTACACAACAGCCGTGAGCGTCCTCCGACTCCCGTTCCCCGGTGGCGCCTTGTCGTCGTGGAGCCATGCCTCACGATCGACTCGAATGAAATCGAACGTGCTGGCGATGTACTGTAACGCGTCACGCGAGACACATGCTTGCCGGAGCGCGCGCGGCCGACTAATAACCGCGAGTGAACGAAAGCGAAATTTCAAGAGCGCAGCGCGTCGCCGCGCCGCCGCGCCACCCGCCTGCATGCGGGGCTGACCTTGCGGGCGAGCGAGGGGTCGCGGGGGTGCAGCGAGAGGCGGGGCGAAGCGCCCGCGACGACCCGGGTGGGGAGAAAGTGCCTAGCGAATTTTCACTTTCGCGTGGTAGCCGGTAGCCGGGCCGGCGGGCAGAGGGCGAGGCGGTAGCGGTCGATGCAAACACACTACCTGAACACTGCATCGCTGTTGACTTTGCAATACTCGTTTTAAACATCCACCAATTATAAATTTTTTAAAAGTAAATTCCAGCCTCGGATATGGTTATAGCGATCTGTTCTGAATATGTAATCAATGTAATATATTGATACCAACGTTTTTAAAAAGATCAATTTAAGTATTCGATTAATAAACTATGTAACAAAATAAAATTACGTTAACTGTAATATTTATAATTCATATAATATAATACCTAGAGTGTAAGAGATATTGTGCGTACAATGATAACGTAGAATGTACTCGTACTTTAATACGCAACGCCTTTGAACAAGATCTTTGTTCACTTAGCAGAAAACCAATATTATTTTAAACTCTTGAGACATGTACATAGTTGAAAATATCTTAATGGTATATGAAAGCAAATATATCAAGCACTTATACGATTTGTTATCTGTCATTTTGACAGACAATATGGCGCGGCGCGGCGTGGCATCGCGTTAAAACTCAGCACTCTAGATCGCACTAGATTGTGTTTATCGAAACAAACATAATCAAATTACTATTTATTTATTTTAATTTATGCACAGTTATTGTATTTGTAACATTTTAATTTGTTTGCTATTTTTTTCCTCTATAAAATATTATGCGAACACAAACATGTTATTAATTTTAATGAATTCATACCAAGTACTGTTATTTTGTATAAAAAAAAGCAAATTATAATTTCTAGTTTAAACCCGTTTATGTAGCTTCAAATTCCATACTTGACCAGTTCCCCTTGACAATAACAAAAATTATAAATACCTTTATTCATGGCTTTTTGAAAACGCACGTGTGTTATAAAAGGAAAGACCGGTTCAAGGCTGAGCCGGGCCCATAAGAATGATAAGTACTTCGCTTTGATTCAGTGGGCAATTAAATCTTGTTTGTTTTATGACTCAGTTTATTACTCGCGGTTGTAAAAATAGATTATCAATTATAGTAAAATGTTACTGATACAATGATATAATTATGATGTATCGATTTAAGATTATTGATAATGTATATTTGAACAAGTAACACGGCTTTTATTAAGTATACAAAATGAGGTAAGTTTAAGAGGGATATAATAGAGGGACTAGTAAAATATTGTATAGAGGACCAGTGTATGAGTCTATAGAAAACTAGTGGCGCAACGTGTGACCCAATTTTATATAGTTGCCTCACCAGGTGATAGGTGCATTTCATATCGGAGGGGAAAGAACACGTGTATCAAACACCAGTCGAATCACATCCTTACAAAAAAATTTAAGCCATCCCAAAAACGAGTGTCTAAAGTAAAATGGTTCTTATATCGACGGGACAAGGATCAACATTCGAAATGGAATGGTAAAAATATAATTTTGCATACGAATTGCGTCTCAACTACCGAATACGACGTTATTAAAGGCTTTTGTCTGAAGTCCACACATCTGTGTGACCTCCTAAAGAGCCATTGAATTATTGAGATTATTTGGAGCGTAACTCTTAAACGTATTACTGGGAGAGAGTGCACTTTAATCAAACTTTTAAGTCGTGTTTATTTAACCATTACTGTCAGGTTTGCTTATTACATTTTGGTTACAGTTTTGTTTCTTACAAACTGTATCAGTGAATTAAAAATTAATTAACCTGATACTAATTGTTCTATTTATATATTTTGCATTATGTAATGTTAATATTATTATATATTTAAATGAAACTAATATCTTTCGGATGTATGTACTACGCGAAGTGCATCCGAAAAATACCATATTATTTTCATTTAAATGTATAAGACTCGCGAAAGTCTTTGATCTCATTATTATATATTTTCTCATTTTTGTCATTTATATGATAGAAACATAAACATATTTAATGAAGAATAAGTATTCTTATTCTACTCATACCAGCTACATACACGATGTATAAATGTTTTTCTTTTTGGTATGAATAATATAAAGGGCAAGCTGCAATAAAACAATTCGAAATGTTAACATGCAGTTGAGCGATGCGTGCAATAGGTACATACAACATTTTACATAAAACCCTCATTTCCTCTGACACCGGGCGGATGCACTAAATGTATAATGTTACCAAGTCTTCTGACTTCGTTAACACATAATAAGGACAGTGTTTTGATGATGTGCCAATGTCTAGACCATTGTTGTGGTTAAACGCTGTTTATATATATGCATACATTATATTATGTAAAATAAATTTGTGGTGGCATTATCATTACTGACCGTCGACCGGTTGCAATAAAAAAAA
>JAAAKD020000002.1:2858636-2869602 GCA_010014825.2 Danaus melanippus
AGAACCGGTCGGATTATGCTCCTGTATATGAGTCCCTTGAGCTTGAGCGGTATTTTGCGGTCGCAGACCACACCTGTGACCTCACGCCATTTCGCCCAAGCAGCGCTGATCCGGGCTTGGACATCGTTATCAATGCCTCCGGATTCATGCAGAATAGATCCAAGATACCTGAACTTTGCGGACTTAAGGGCTGGTTCAGGACCTATATGGATGGTGCAAGAGTCCGGGCTCCCGCAAGCCATGTACTCGGTCTTCGTCACATTTAGTTTATGACCACCGTTCTCAAGCGTACCCTTCCAGGCGTTCACTCTCCACTCCAGCGTCAGCCGACTCTCGTCAATGATCTCTATGTCATCGGCATACATCATCAGCCATGGGGGCTGGTCCTGGATGTTAGTCGAGACAGTGTCCAGCACTACATTGAACAAGAACGGGCTAAGAACCGAGCCTTGGTGCACCCCTACTGAGATCTGGAAGGGTTTTGTATTGCCAACAGCATTCCTAATCATTGAAACGGAATCGCGGTACATGTCTCTGATGATGTCAATATAGACCTCAGGGATCCCTTTGGATCGCAAAGCCCACCAGATATATTGACGAGGCACGCAGTCAAAGGCCTTCTGCAGATCTAGGAATGTGGAAGGCAGTTTCGTAGTCTTAAAATCAAATTAAATCTTTTAATTAAGATTGTTCGTTGAATGTATCAAAAATTAATTAATCTTTTTATGTCGTATGTATGGTTTCTTGTTCCACTATATTGTTGTCAGTTAACTCTCATAAGCTGTAGACCTTTTAAAAATTTCATTTGTCGTAATTGTTAAAACTCAGTTTATTTAATAATAGTAATTATATACTATTTTGCTAATTTAAAATTTAATCTCATAAAAAACCTTTAGAAAATCAAATTGTTGTCACGTAGTAATTTGTCATTAAAAACCTCTCCTACATCTAATCTTTGAAATACCTATGAACGAATAGAAAATATCTGTAAACGAATGCTTTACGATCTTTTCAAGACGAGAACTCATATTTTATAGGCAATTTTGAAGAATTGCAGATATGAAATCTAGAAAACTTTTTTACGATTTACGTGAACATGGTTTATGACATTTTTATAAAAAATAGTCTTGAATATTACAGTGGATGACAAGATTCATTATATGTCTAGCTATAAAATTAATATTGTAAGTAGTATGAAGATATACGTTGCATAGATTTATAAGAAAACCATTTAACATTCCAAGAAAAAAAGATTATATTTTAAATAAAATCTTACGAATATAAAATTGAAAGTGAAAAACAATTTAATGTTAACTACGAAAAAGGAACATTAACACACAATGAATAAGAATTATAAATAAAAGTTTAATTAAAGGCGTTATCTAAAATATGGGGAGTAATTACTTTAATGACTAGGTCGATGTTCCAACTCTTTACGAGCTCTGGCCGCGATAACGTTTCTAATTGTCAAATAAAAAAGGATTACTCCTAATCCTTGTTTAATAAAAATGTTAATCATGAAATCTCCCATCGGAATATGCAAATGTTACGGCACCCGACCCGATTGATGAGGTCTTACAATGTTTTGTCTCCTTGTTAGTGACTTTTAGTTTAGTTTATGTAATTTTTAGTTTTTTATTGTTCCATATTTAAATCTTTGTTAATGGTTTGTCTGTATAAATAGCCATGTCAACAAATGTTTTATATTTTCTTAACTCCATTCATTTAATATTAGATTTTGTCTCTAACGAATAGAAAAGTAATGAAAATCAAAAATTATTAGTAATTTAATTAGTATTTTATTTAATATTGGCTATCAATTTGTTCGTAGAATTTATTTCTCACGTAATAAAAGTTCACATCTTATTTTTTGAAGCGCGTATATATATTATCAAGCAGATGCCTTTCTTAGAAAAGAAAATTGAAATAACATAATAATATGCCATGAAGAAAATGAAAATAAAATTTAAATACATTTTGGAATCTGTAATATTTGTTAGTAATATTTCATAAGAGGATCGCTGTATCTCTTGAAAAGGTAAAGCAAACATCCTTAATTTAAATGGACGCATCATTAGGGCTAACATTCTTGGGGATTATAAAAAAGGCCGTTTGCTCTAAGCGGGAACGTAATTTTAAATGCGGTTCTGCGATCTACCCAAGTAACTAAAGAGTGATGTTTGTTATATAATATCGATAACCTAATCTAAAACTTAACATCTATTCATCTTGATATTATTTATTTATTTAAGTATAAAATGTTCAAACAATAATTTAGAAATTGTTACCATTCATCTTCAACATCAATGAAATTTCTTTACTATTGAGAAGTTAATATATAATGGTTCTTTTAAGTAATATATGTATCGTTTTAAATAAAATCATTATTTTAGTGTTAAGTTTTTAAATATTAAAAAGAAAAACATCGATATATTACAGGTAACATCGCTATATTTAAAGTTGAAAACGAAATTTATTCTAACAATTCATGCGGTGCTCCCACAAGTCGGATTATTGTAAATAAGTATTACGCCCGACACCCGAATTAATCCACGCCGCTTTTTAACGAAATTCGAAAAAGTTAGTTAACTAACTTTTCGTTAAACTCGCCCTGACTTTACAAAACCCGTGGTGAAATATCGTTTTCTCTGCACAATTATTTGTACCAATAGAATGTTTGGTGAAAATTTGCTTGTTCAAACAGAGCGAAGATTGTGGCTGAAATATCGAAAACGGCACAGACTTTTAAAAGGTGTATTTGACTTAACCAATAAGTATGCGGGTTCAGAAAAAAAGAGTCCAACGAAGCTTAACTTTACATAAGCAATTTTGTTTCGAAGTTTAGCCGTAGTTTTATTAAACGAGTGGTAGTGATTCGTTGTTTTCTGTACAATTAGAGAGAGAAAAGTCTGGAGCGTTCATATTGTAAATTGAAAGAGCACCCATTCGTTTATAGCGATTTATCGTGACTTGTTCTAATAATGCGCCGAAAAGCTATCTCGTTAATTGACCGTTTGAATAATTTAAATATATTGCAGCCGCAAGCAATATTTTAACTGGTTATTATAAATCAAAGGATTAGAGAACGCTTAAATGGATGATGGCACTAAAGATATATCACACATGGCTCCTAACTGTCTTGAAATAGGGTATATTTTTCTATAAACTTATATATATTTGAGGAAAAAGCCTACCATTCGCTCAGCAATACTGCATACGTTATAGGGCGATAACGACAAAATAATCGCGAGGGAGGGATCGGGAGTGTCCGGCACAGCGGGGGACATCGGCCAAAAAGTACTAAGTGCGAGTTAAATACCCTTTGTATTGTGATGCTCTCCTGTTACCATTCATCGAAGTGAGGGTCCTCTCATTATTCAGTCGAAATTTGATTATTTTCCCATTTCACAAAATATCCATATCGTCCCCGGCTTTTAGTCTAATTGAAAATGGAGTATCATTTAGGTCGCCACAATGATGGCTCTCTGTTTTTTATTTATTAACGTTTATTTATAAATAGCCACAGAAAACATTTGACTACTTAAAATAAAATGTGTTAATAACAACGCTAGGTCTGTATAGTTAAATGTTAAAGTCAACACACTGCAATATTTCATACAAAAAATCCCACCTAGCGAGTTATTAATAAAATAAAATATGAAAGCAATTTGCCATATTTTCATTTTCAGCGAAACGTTTATTAGCTGCAATCATTTACCCGACGAATCCTTTTAATAAGAGGCAGCGGTGAAACAGACGGAAGTAAATATCCTGTCCGAAAATGATTACTCTGCACGCGCAGTTAACCGACGTTATGACCGGCTTATAACCATTCCAAAGGTATTAGTCTCCTAGCCACCAATTTCTGTAATTTATTAAGAGCCTTGCTTACATTGACCGCTCTTTGGTGGCTTCTTTTCCTCGCTCGAAGGCACCCCGTGAAAATTTTGATTACCTCAACAGTCATACGACTTACTTTTTTGTTATTATAAACTATTTAAAAATTGTTTTATATTTCAAAATGTCATAGAATTTTTTTATTATATTAACTAAAACGTGATTACACTTAATACTTAATAATTCATTTTTCGATTTAAATAATTAATTTCATGCTTCTTCTTTAACTTTTAGTTTGAATGAAATAAAATTAGAACCTAATTTTTTTTTGTAATATCTTTGTAGATGAATTTTCTTTCAGTGACCCTTGTTGTTCTGCATTCCATCAGTCTCAAGACTGCACTGGTCGAAGTTAGCCGCTTTCATCAAAGACCTTCCCTTAGAAGACTGATCCCTAATATTTCACTCATAATTGGTTTATTCTAAGCTCGCAGCATTTCCGTGTGTGCCTTTGATCCGTCCACTGTATTAAGTTGTAACCAGAGACGTATTGCCAGCTTTATTCGTTCAGATCTGAAGCTTTTGTCAATGACATTCGCTGAAAAATATTGGAGAAAACCTTTAAGGGATTTAATGATACGAAAGATAAAAGTAACCTGACATGTTGCTTTATAAATTACCTTGTATTATATCATATTATGACACATGTATTTAGATCTTTAATACTTTTCATTTAGAATTTATCAGTGGTTTAGAGTAAAAAATCTTTATAATTTATTCCATACTAATGAATAACATGACTTAATTTATGGTACATATTACTTACTAAATATTTTATGAGGGATTTTAATTTGGTCACTTTTAATATATATGCTTCACGGCGAAATGGGGTGTGAAATAGTTATATAAAGAAGAAAAGTAGGTGATATTGTGAAATATTTACTATTTATAACAGTAGGTAATTGTGCCAATATAATTAAAAGATTAACATGTTTTTCTAAGATGATTTACGTTGATTCATTTCCTGGGGCTACTTCGAATTGTTTTTGCCTGCGTTTACTTTGTCCCTCCGGAAGCTGTCTGCCCTTGTCCCTTCCATTTCCGGCCGCAACCGTCAAAGCCTGAGAAAGTTTTTGTTGTCACAGAGGCTTTGTTGTACTCTTATTTTTGACAGTATGCAAAACTATATTTTTAAAATCGATATTTTTACTCTTTAAAAGAAATAAAGGTCTGTTAGAAAAATATACTACAGGTAGGAACTATTAGCATGTTATAGCAATTATTTTATTATTGTAGATAAAGACTGGAGTGTCGATATAATTTATCGAAACTCGTTTATCAATTAAGATTTTCCCTTTAACCACTTTAAACCTTGTTGTTAGCGGCCTGTGACCTTTGAGGAAAGTTCAGTTTCCCCGAACGACACTTAACATTTAGACAATGTACAAATGATTCCTTCTAGTACACAAGTATACAGGGTTTATATATAAGTAATAAAGGTAAAAGTAGTATTAAAGCCTTTGAAGTAAACTTTCATTATAAAACATTATTCTAACCTTTATATTTATTATTCTTAGCGAGAATAAAAGTTTTTACATTTGAAATACTCTCAGTTTAAGGCTTAATGAAAAAAGAAATACAATTTTTTATTACAACTATATTCAATAGAAGTGAACAATAATTTGAATAATGACAACGACCTCAGTCTCTGAGGTGTTTCGTTGTTAGTATAAAGTCTAACACGTACGTTCTAAAAATACTTAGCGCCAGCTTACCCATGATAAATTTGTTCTTGTCAAGGAGAGCCGCAATTTACTGTCATGTAAAACAAACATTTTTACGAACGTAGTTATTCTTAGCAGTATAATTAATTTCGAAATTGAGGTAATGAAATTTTACTTCAGTACTAAATTTAGAGAAATCAATAACATACAACTCGTAATCCATGCTAAAATACTTCAATAATTCGAATAAACAGATTCAAAAGGGAAAGTACTGTTCGGTTAATAGCATAAAGATGGGAGGAAAGCGTAGCCCTCACGTGAAAGGCTATCTTTATCACGGACGCTGCCTGCAGTCGACTTTATGATAATAGATTAATATCGGGGTAGTTACCCGATAGTTTTCATTAAGGATCTTATTTCGCATTTTATCCGAGCCGTATTGTTAGATATGAAAGGCTCTGATTGGGTGCATTTGTGAAAGGCACGAGTTCCGCTCTTTCTAAACGTTGCTGATTAATGTTTACCAGACGTGGAGCTACGAAAATTGGTCTTTAAATTACTATTCAAACTTTTCAGACTGTAACGCTTTAATGATTAATGTGAAACTTTTAAAAGTTAAACTCATTTATTTTTTATCGCAAAAAGGTTCAATCAGAATATATATATTTTTAATATAATTTATACATCTCAAAGGATCAGCACAAAAATATAAAATTTTTGTGAAACCTCTTTGTAGGAGGTCGTTACGAAATTAAACAAAAAAGAAATGAGACTGATTACAAAAATAAAAATGATTTGTTGATAAATAACATCAATGGGATTCTCCGCTTCATTCGGTTTATCGGAAAAAATGTACTTTTCACTAAATATTTAACAAAAGCTATTAAATTTTGTTTATGACAATGTTTCACTAACATCTTTTATTTATTAAATAGTCCAAGAATTATATCATTAAATGTGAAATATTCAACTTTGTTGCGACTCCATAAATATACTTCGATGTTCCATAAGAGATAGTTGATTTTAGCGGAAATAATAATTATCTCGCTGTAATTGGGACAAAAACCCTTGTTGAAAATGTAGTAAGATCTGTTGGGGACACCATTGTCATACCCCGTGTCTAACTGACCGAGAAAATTATAAATTGTTCGCAATAGTCGACTGATTTGCCATTGTTAGTATCACCCCTCTTGAAATTCCAAAATACTGTAAATGACTAAATATTTTACTCACAAATGTAAAATAAAATGTCATTCTGTTTTTTTTAACTCATTTCATTCATTCAGAGATTTCTTAATTTTTTATTTTCAAAATTAGATTTTTTTTAATTGGATTAGCTCGATTTTTGTTCTCTAAATTCGAATACGTTATAAAGATTTACGAAAGCATGAAGAGTGCTGTTAATAAATACCATGTAAAAGACGTTACTGCATGACATTTTTCATTGTTCAAAACCGTTCAAGGCCCTTAAAAATAGAAATATGCAATGGAATAATGTTTAGTGTATATATCAGGTAACTTCGTTATGAATTATCGATCCGTTCAGAGGCGGTTCATTGGTTCGAAGTTTCATCGTCATCAGGCAGGTCTATGAACGGCCCTTCACTTTCTAATTCACTTAATTTGGCCTTAAATCTCATATTGCAAAATGGACGCGGACAATAATTGCGTTTGGTAAACACCACACTGACTGGAACGACACGAAGTATCCATTAAGGGCTCGCTTGTTAAATGTTTTACACATAACACTGGATCCCTAAGTTTTCAGGTAAGACTTTATTTCTCCTACATAATCTTAAAGAATTCCAGTGAAAACTCTTACAACATATAAGTAATAACGTGTTTTGGTTTAATGTCCTATTCCGCTTCAATGTGACTTTTCAGTAATTAATTCATTATATATTTATGGATATAAAATCTTTTTTTTAGAAAATTAAGTAAGTGAAAAAGAAATCCGAACATTATGAAAAATAACTTTGAAACAATGAAATTCATGTTATCGATTAAACTAACAAGTTAATAGTATTTTTTTCAATTAAAATAACAAACTAAATTTCTGGCTTAACTATTATTTATAGTTTGCAGAATCGTAAAGAATATGTCCATAAATTACAGGAGAAATTAATTAAGCTCTCGAATCGCATCACGTGTGTACAAAGTGTGCAGTGCTAGCCAGCTTATTGACGTAATTACATTGTCTTGACGGGAACAAAGGTGACTTTGTGTTGAATTAATTCGGTTTCATGGTGACAACTAAATACGTTAGTGAAGGGAATCATTAGCTTTGGGGCTGGATGGGATTTGAAGAAAATAGTTAATAATTTTTTTTTGAACATAAACCTAGATATGTTTAAAGGGTAATTAATATTATGAGATTTCTTTAATAGGTGAACAGGTTTTTATTTTCGTTAAAGTTGTTGTGGTTTATTTGGGTTTTTACAATTAAATCGTTTATATGTATAATCATATAATATTTTAATATCTAGAAAAAGCTTAAGAAAAACAATTTCCGCTGTCCCGGTAGCATAATACACCGTATAGTCATGTCAGTTTGTTTTCCACTTTAACAGATTTCCATGTTGATATTGTACCAGTGGTTGCGCGAGTCTTCATGTATGACCTTTAAGATTTTGATAAGAATCAAGTGTATAAAGTCTATTAAAACAATAGACATGGAAACCAATTGGCAGCGACGACAACATTGCGGGTAAGATGACGTCCTACTAAATATAACTGTTATGGCTTGACCTCGCGAAAATTCCATGGAATTTTCTTTTATAACTAAAGTCTATGTCTCATTTTGATATTTAGGCTACATTATAGTATTTAAATGGAACTAATATTTTCGGATTATACTACGCGACTTTATTTTTTGTTTTAAAACTACATATTCCCGACGTTTCGGCTACTTTACAGCAAACGTGATCCGAAAAACATTATTTTCATTTAAATGAATAAAACTCGCGAAAATCTCAGATCTCATTACATTATAGTAAAGTTTCGTCCTAATAAATTAAGTGATTTTATTTGTGTTAAACAGCAACAAATATACATTCATTAACGTAATAAGAAATATTGTCGTAATCAGACATATATTCTGTTGTTGACTCTATAAGAAATTCTCTTAGCAAATACAGTCGTAATTTCCGTGTTCAGAAAACATTAAATGCAGGTCAAGAATAACATGTCCGATGAGATTTATATCAAATGTTATTTTTATATTATGACCGGGCAAACAATACATAAGGGAGGCATAGTCCAGTTGCTTATTGGGTCTGGTTAATGTATTTGTCAATAATAATTCTATTACAATGATAATATCTTCAATACAATAAGAAGTTTTGGATAATCCGATGATAATATATCCGGATGGATGCAAGAAGCTCGATTTCAATTTCTGTCATAAGTTTGTCTGGCTGCTTTTCATTGATATAATTAATGTTTCTACCCTATATATAAATTAATTTGGCTTGAGTTTTTATACGTAAAATAATTTCATTATATTCACGCTTATTGTTGTCTGAGCTTGTGCTTTACTCATATTTTAATTATATTTAATAAAATTATGAGATTTATAAATAATAACATTAAACAGTAGTGTAAAATAGTAGTGGAATATTATATTTTGTATGTTGGGGGATTCGGGTTTAACTAAAATCTAAAACTAAAACTATTTAATAAAACAGTTATTATAATCGTTCTTATAATAACTGTTTTAATTTACTTCATTGCTTTAAAAATAACCCTCAATCAAATAACAAAGAAGAAAATAAAAGATCACTTGTCAGAGTTTAAATTAAAGCTTTAAGAAATTTTAAAACTGTCAGAATCTTCGTAGTTCGTGTTTTAGAGTATAAAATGAATAAAGATACTTCTGATCAAGTGACTTTGTTGACGTCACCGAGTCAATGAACCCAGAATAAGATATTCATATAAATTTATTATATATTTTATTTATATATTAATTTTAAACTGTGTTATTACAAGATAGAATATCTAAATAATTAATAATGTATGATTCATCAAGTAATGCAAAATATCAACTTGTAGGAAGGATTACTGACGAAATTAAAGAAAAAAGGTTGTTTTATGAATTCTCTTTACATAAAAAAATATTTTAAATTAATGGAATTTTATAACCAAGATAATTAAAAAACTGATTCTTTTATTTTCAAGTCAATCGCACCATTTTGATGACATTTTTCTTTACTCATTCATAAAGAAAAAACCTGATTAGGCGAAAATGATCTCGAAAGGAATATAATTATAATTCTGCAGAATACTTACATATGTTTGTACTGATGTTTTTAATAAAAATCACTAAGCTTGAAAATAATAAAAACAAATTCATCAAGCTAATTTTGAGATAAATTTAAAAAAATCATATGATCAAACAAATATTATCTAATCCCAAACATACCGTACTTATTTCTCAATTTGTAAACATCCTTATCAAATAATTGTATCTACTTGTGAAGCTTATCTTTGTGGAGAAAACTCAAGTGCAATAGATGTACCCATTCAATGATTTCCAACAATGCCAATCAACGAAACATAAAAATCCAAATAAGTAGATTTATTCTTAAATTTCTAACTATATACTACTCTATACAATGTATACTGAAATAAACTCTGACTGTCTCTGATAGAGTCTACTTTTGAGTGTGGGTTTCGGTAAATGAGTAAGTTTACGATTGGCTATTGTTAAGCTGGCCAATCAGTTCCATGAGCTCTTAAGAATCCAATGAACCGTGCCTAATACGGGGGTTAAGTCTTTGTTGAATTTGCCGTTTTGGCAATGGTTGTAAAACAATAGCATTAAAGACGCATAATTTTTTAGAAAGGTTTTCTTTGAGAACTACTTAAATATATTTTGACATAAAAATAAACTTACCTTTAACGTAATATATAATGAAACTTCGTTTATTTCATTAAGCATTTCTTCGTTTTATGATAAAATAAATTTTATGAATTTCATCTTTTGATATTTTATATAATAATCATACCTTTTGACCTTCTGATTTAGTATTTCATTATTTATTTTCATAGTATTTTCGGATTTTTAGGAATTTAATAAAGTGACCGAGAGTTAAGGTCATGAAGGTTCTTTCAGAAAATATTATGAATTATTTACGAATCTTTTATAATTTAAAAATAAACACAAAATTAATTTCTATTATGAAAATTATTTAGTGTATGTAGTATGTAATAAATAAAATTAAATAGGTACAAATATTGATAAAATTGTATATCAGAGCACTACAGCTTCAATTAACATAATATATTTTGATGTATGAAAAATATATGTAGATCTAAAATTTATAAATATTGGTATAACGTTATATGTGTGCCAGGATTAATGAAACAAAGGCAAATTGAATATGCTTCAACAAATATTCGAAACG
>JAAAKD020000002.1:2871744-2884105 GCA_010014825.2 Danaus melanippus
AGTTTGATGCTAACCATTGCAAAGTTTGCTGTAACATCGTTTTAATATTGTGCCGTTTGCCGCTGGCTCACAATGAAAATGCAATCAGAGAGGACTTGGCAGGAGGGACTCTGACTAGAGTCGTTATGTTAACTATAATATATACAATAAAATAACAAAATATATGTAACAAAATTTGCATAAATATGTTTTTAATAAATAAATGAAAAACTAGATTCCAAATTTGAGATCCTTGAGGTAATGAAACTAATACTCGTATTTTCGGATTACTACGTGTTATTTTATAATTTTTAAAAACTACATACTCCCGATGTTTCGGTTACTTTGCAGCAACCGTGATCACGGGCAGATAAGATGAGACGAGACGAGACTAGTTCTATGTGTTTGGTAAAAAGCAACAGTAATTCAATTCCAAGTCCTAAATCCTGGTATAATTTTAATATTATCTTCTTTTTCTTTTTAAACTGTAAGCGTTTATGTAAATTGGCTGTGTGTTTATTAGGTCCGAAACCATTTGTCACTTTTTCACTGTAATAGACTTTACACTGTGCCCCACACCACACACGCAAGCCAGATAGCTATAGAATTCACTTCCGACATGATGCACGCCAAAGATAAATACAAGACACGCGAGGATATCACATTTTGGATGTTGACATTGTATATTACTATTTGTTCTCGAATGATCTTGTATTTGTACTAACAGTTTTTTTATTTTTATTTAATGCTAAGATAAATATTACAAAAGTACTCGTATGGTTTAATTATATGTACTGTGTTCATATACTAATAAAATGGGTTGTTTTTTTTTTACATTCAATTCATCAAGTAAGTTATTGATTCATAAATTATATATAAATATGTTAATATTTACAAAATTTGTAACATATATTGTTTTTTTACAATTTCTAACGAGAAGTAATGGCAAATTGTCGTTATTGTCAACCTCAAATCTGCCAATAAAGCGCTGAGACGATCCAATACAGCCGGCGGCCACAAGTTTCCAATAAGTAATTAAAATCCCGAGACGGAGATTACGTCCTCCTATCACAAAAGACGAGTATTTGCTCTGCACGCCTTGCTGGAGCACTTCAAATCTCTTCCTATTTCCTGCCGACCTGGTAATCTTATAATGAAAATATCTCACGAACAAAATTACTCTAGTGTATAAGCATTTTAAAGTTTTTAATACAGAATGTACAATTATTTTAATAATATGAAACAATATTTAAATATTCCTGAATGTAATGAACTGTGACAGTAACGTAAAATGTATTTTAATTCCAATATAAAACCCAAGCTACATTCGATGCTCATAAATTATTCACCCAATGCGGTTATGCGAAAGGATTACAACAGATAACGTCATAAACGTAAAATTGTTGCCCCTGTTTATTCACTGTTGTTTGGACCATTTTTATGAAGAACAGTGCAAATAGCCAAGCACAAACATTAATCTGCTTTGAACAACAGAAGATGTAAAGGGACTGCTCAGAGTAAATATTTTCTTAGGGGACAAAACTCCGATAGCAGCTCTCAAGACCAATTAGAGCGTGATATAATTTTTGTGTAAACTTAATTTGTGTAATTCATGTTTAGATACAGAGTTCCTATCTGGTATTAAATAATTGACTGTGTAACTGACGGTTTCAACTTCGCGTAATGCCTTAAAAAAATAAAAAAACAAATGATTTAATATATTATTGTAATATAAATAATTTGGTTTTGGATCAAAACTGAAAATAATGTTGCCAAAAAATTTACCGCACCTACAATAAAATATTCTAACGCAAGACACTTTTCAATGAAGACGAGAAATTTCTTAAATTGGGTGTATTAATTTCAATCTCAGTTATTCATCTAGCGCTTAATAAACATTCTCCTCCTTTTTTTAATGATACTTGTGTTCTTTCGTGTTTGATCGCGGACTTGTACTACAAGAGTTATTTTGCATAAATCCGTAAATCTGCTTGGGGTCTACTAACCTATAGCTGCACAAAACAATTAAGAACCGTCCTGCCACGACATTAAAATACTTATTAATACCACTGTATATATTAGATTAGAAAAAGTACAATGCGCCAAGTTCATTATTATGATATATTTATATCTATTAATTTTTATTGTATACATACATTATCAAATAAATCAAGCAACCCTTTAATAACACGATCATAATTCAATTAAAGTCATAAAATAATCGATGCGTGTCTTTATTATTAAATTCAAGTTCAGTTTAAAATGCTAACTATAATTTAGTGGAGTTACTCCATGATTTATTGCTACTGTTAGGGGATTCATGATGACTACGCGATTTCAGAGATGAGTTCAAACCATATTGTATAGGGTGATCAAATTGGAAGTCACGTTTTCTATTGAAGCTTTCAAGACGGTTTTAAGTGACTAACTTAAAATTAATAAACGACTTTGTACCATAAAAATATATTCTTAATAACTTCTAATTTATGGATTCCTATTCATTAAGAAGAATCGTACTAAATAGCTTTTGTTATAATAAATTCACAACCTATACATTAGTCTACCTTAGAGACTGAAGATTGTAGAAAGTTTGAATTTAAATTAATTTACCGGATTATTAAATTTGAGTAATGAACTTGAATCTGCGATTTTGTTTCATGAGTTTAAAATTGATAAATTTACTTTCGTTTAAAATTATTTGAGATAAAACAATTTCAATAATCTTTTATATTAGATGGAAACGATATATTTATATTAAAAGATCTCATTACGTATGATAATGATAAATACAAGCGTCTTTAATTATATTTGATATTCAATTTTCACAGGAACGCGATATAATTATAGAAATAATTTTAAATGCGCGTAATCGGCTTGCTTATTTAAATAGCACCTCGTTTGGTGCTTTATTCAAGATTACAGGAGTTTCGAAAGCCAGCTAATTGCAGTTGTAGGAGTTAGCGTGGCTCAGAAAGATCTACTAAAGCCGGGTACGAGTGTTAAAAGATTTATATCAGAGTGAGAGAACGATTCGAGGCGTAATCCGCCTCCCGCGACGACTCCAGGAAATTAAGACATCTACAAAATATTGCTTTTACTGTTATTGTTTGATATTTTGCGGTTAAATCGCATAAAACAGATATTATCTATACAATAATTTGTTTAATTAAATTTAACTTAAAAAAAAATGTTATTAATATTTAACAGATAAGTTTCGTATACACATATATAATAAGTACTTTACAATCATATTATATTTGAAAGTTTTCTGCAATTAAAAAGTAACAAAAACTTTGAAGCACACACTTGAAGCTGGAAAGCATGACCCAGCACATGAAAATGTGGTGAACGATCACTACACTGACAATTAAAATTCAAATATAATTTAGAGTACTTTGTACTGCGAGGTTGAAACGAAATTATATCTATTGAAATTGTTGAAGAAAATTAAATCGTTTTCCCTTTACAAATTCTGGTGAGATTATTATTGAATTGACGAAGAACAAAATGATAAAACATATTAATAATAAATATAATTAATATTTGGAATTAATGAAGAAAATGTTTCCCTTTAAATTAATATTTGTTTTATTATCAAATATTGCAATTCGTCATATTTGAAATCCATATTAAATCTACAGGCAGACGTTATTGTTGGTGGTGGGATCTTGTACAAATATCTCGTATTTTTGCATCGGCTCCGTATTACTTTTCTATCAGAATTCTCATTTTTGTTTTCTATTTCTTCTCAATATGCAAGGTAGAAAAGTTTTGTTCTTATTACTAAAGACCACAAAAGCCAGACAATAGTATTGGAAATTTTAATACGTTCGGCTGTAGGATTGAACATTTTTAAAATGTAATATTTCGATATGATTCACGAATGCTATGATATTAATATTTTTTTAAGATTCCAATTTATGGTGCTTTAAAAATATTATTAAATTCTACGAAGAGACATTCATGACAAAATATACGACTTAATCTAATAAAGATATAATGTAACTATATTCAATACTTATAACGAATAGTTAAGTGCTCATATGAATGTCAAATATTCGCCATAATTTATGTTAAGCATTCGTACATAGCATTGTATTATATCCAGCTCGTCACCAATAAACTATCTTTGATACAGATTGGCGCGTCAAGCTTCGTTAGAACCAGCTAAGCCACAAACTCGCACTTTGATTAGATTCAGTTACATCGTAAATCCTACTCGGTGATGTGATTTACGCTAATTTCATTTCTCTCATGGTACTCTAAACGCCTTAATCACGCTTAAAGACACCCCGCAAGAAATCACACTATATTTATAGTACGTACACAAATGAGTTAGTGTATAATGTCTAATTAAAATACGATTTAAATAAAAAATAAAATGTGATCTATTGTAATAATATATATTATATACGATTCCTTTTATTACAGAATGGGGTCTGTAAGTAAAATCTTGATTTGTAAAAAATAAATTAACTTCAACGAAAAGTTGAATCAGAAAAGAAATTTAATCTCTAAGTTTAAATGACATGTCAACTTTTTGTTCAGAACGAGTAATGACATAATAAAGAAAATACACATATATGTTATATGTACGTGTAGAATTTCTATAATACAAACTAAAACATCAAAATCCCGGAGATCATTAGGTTTCTTATAACTGTATAATTACCCCGTCGATGCTCCTTTGAAACTGCCAAGTGCCTTCGACAAATGCATTTTGTATGAGCTCGCGAAAGCTTTAGATTACCTCGTTTTAATTACTCTCTAAGTAAACACGGTAGAGCTGCGCGTATGTAATCATGATTAGTATTAGTAATTAGGTACACAAAGTTATAAGGGGTGGTAAAACCTCCTCTTAGAAATATAATATTTCAACAATTTATGCGTAAATGTTGTACAATTTTTAAAACTTTCTAATTATTATGATACGTTACTAGTAGTTTAATTCACCAGTACAAACAATAATTATACGACAACTAGCCTTGACAATTTCAAAAATTATGTAAAAAATATAGAATCTTGCAAACCGTTAACGTATTTCTTGTTTTCTATTTATAATTATATGGGGTAAGAAAATCATAACGTAACTCAAGAACACATGTTTATAAAGTTTGTTAATATTTAATGAATTTGTCGAGAACGGCGTTGATTTGTAGGTGCTTACGTTTAATTTGTACCCCGAGACGCAACCGCTAATTTAATAATTTGACAAGCATGTATGTACATGGCAGCGATGTTGTATTATGTGATCGTATCTGAATTGTTTTGGCGTTTTACTTAATATTGGAATTGTAACTGCTAATAATTTTCTTATTAATTTATCCTTACCAACAGAAAAGGCATTAAAAAAAAATTCAATTTTCTATACTGATTGTTATAACCAAAATAGATTGACATGTTTTGTGTCTTCTTGTTTTTTTTTCGGCCAGTTTTGTGTCAGAAATGACTGGATAATTTTTGACAGCACGTTCACGATCAGATATTTGTTATACCGATAAACGAAAGAAAATCTCATTTACCCGAATATCCAAAGGAGTAACAGAATCTCTAAGCAAACATGATAATATTCTTATATTATTTTTCTCTACTACAATTTAGGTTTTTGTGGTCACCACATAGGTTTTCGCTAAAATGGGAAAACATCTATTATAAAGATAGTAATAATGAAACTTATTTAAATACCAAATTCTGTATAATCATTACAACTAACAGTACGTCCAAAACACTGCGATAGCATAGCGTGATATCGATTCAGAAAATGGGGTCTTAAATGACCAACCTAAAATTAATTGCACGAGGGTTCCAGATTCAAGGTCATTCTATACATCTATATGTACAGCCAGCTTTCCCCTCCGCAATATATTTAAAATACGATATAATATGATTATCAGCCTGTCCCCCTAACACAGACAAAATCAATAGCGTCTGCGTAAGCGTACATGGAAAAACATGAGATAAAACTTAAGAAAAAATTAAATTCACTCTGTCTATATACGAATATACTTCGATGATTGAAATTCAAGTATTATAATTTTAAGTGTATATTACAGTACTATCATATTCGACAATATTATAAAAATTCACTGTTATAATGTTCGTGTATTATTAATTTACACTTAGTTTGATATATATACCAAATGAAATGAATTAGCATAAGATCTGTTAGTTTTTTTGATTCAATATAAATTAATTTAAAGTTAAGTCTGATTGTTTGTATTTACTACGCCCGCCCGGTTTATCTCAGTACCTGTATAGCGCAGTATTTACAATGATTGTACAGTATTTCTACGCAGTTACACATTAAAAGGGACGATTTTTGCATGAGTTATTGTATATATTAATAATATTTGAGAAGATATATTGAAGTAAAGTACTGATATACTGAGTTTTTTATGTTGCTTGGTCGAATGGATAGACAAAAAATACAACAACTCTAAACATTGAAGTTCACTGACGTTTGTTTAAGTTACGATGTATTAAATGCAAAAGGAAGTTTCCATAGTAAAAAAGAATGAATTTAATCTGAACTAATACATACTCTTTTGTGATTTTAGATGATACCTCACGCATTCCATTTTTATCTTTTTCCAAATTGACAAAAAAACATATCCATTATGCGAAATCGCTGCCTATGCGTGGCCATAATGCATCGCTTCGGTAATATTGTAAGACAGGTATAAGCCATTAGGGAATAATAAAATATTCTTATCGGGCCATTAGATGCTCATAAAATAACAGTTATCCAATATAATAATGTGATGGATGTTAATAACAATGTTTTTGAGGATTGCACCGCTATATACAATCAGACTTAGGTATATCAGGACATAGTTAGCGGTCAGTAGCTTTTATATCGTGTAATATTTTATGTCTTCAAAACCAGATAGAAAGCATGTAGTAGTTAGTATAAGAAGTATTAGGATAATTGACTTTATTTGAAAACAATAAAATCTATTTATTCTTAGTTTGTATTATATACCTAAAATAGTCTACTTGAAAAATATCATTTTTCTTCCACGATGTGTCGGATTTAAGCGGAATAAGTAACATCAATCACCGTGTCACCTGAATGCTAACGTGCCGGCCCCCTCCGGCTTAGGAGTCAAATTTTGTATAAAATCACCCGCGAAATGTAAAGAAAACATACATCATGTGCACAATGCAACTATAATAGAGTTTGTCGTAGCGACTTGGGTATGGAAATTGTATCGGATTTCTCAGACTTCTCGCTAGAAATAACATTTCCTATTAAAGATCTTTTCACTATAGCTCTATTTTTTCGATTAAATATATTATATTATCATGTTTTACTTAAGACAATTATATTAAACTATATTAGTTAATAACAAATAGTTCAGAAGTTTCCTTTTATAAACTAATTCATTCTCAATAACTCTATTTTTATTAGTAAGAACTACAATTTATACATAAAAGTGCTGTAAAGAATATTAAGGATTTAAATATTACGTATAAATAACGTTATCATTCATCTATCACAGGTGGTGTTTTATTCAAATGAGACTTAAATGAAAGACGATCCGCATTTTTAGAATAGAGTGATAACATCGCAGACCGCAAAGCTTTCAAACGAATCATTACAGAGGGTAACATGGCCGTTTGTATTCAACAGCGGTCTTTCATTGATGATATTGAGCCATAATCATTCATAATGGATATTGAAATGAAGCAGAAGCAAGATGAATATGTTTTTAAAATTCAAGTTATTTTAATTTGAAAACAAAAATACTTTTAAAGTGAAAATCAATCTTTTAAACTTAAATAATAAATTGTTCGTTTAACAAATAAATATAATATGTATGTTTCTAAATCTACATCATCCAGTACATGAGAGATGTTTATTTTATACCATTTTATTGGTAACGATGGGTATATAAAGCCGGGATAAAATTTCAATTGCCAGTACTGCAGACAGCAGTGGCGTGTCCCTGTTTATTTATTGTACAACCCCAGTAGGGTTAGTAGAATTACTTTCCCTGGATGCAATAAAACATGTATGTACTTTCAGTTGTGATATGCAGTTAAATATTCTTGTATTGATTTTAGAGATTAATTTAACAAATTATAATAATATAGTACATTTAATAAAACGTTAAATTCAGTAGTTTAAACTGAGAAAATCTTATTAAGAAAATATGTTTCTATAGAAATATATAAAATCAAGCTATATTCACCTATAAGAAATCAAACTGAATATTTATTTCAATTTCTGTACAAAATATTCAGCGGTCAAATCCTGTCGTTTCCACTCGAAAAATTTAAACCGTAGCTCGTTGTGAGAGGTAACAGTGAAAATCCCTAGGAAACGTGAAAATGCCCTAACTCGCGTGCTGGAGCAAGATAAGTTAGTTTGAACCTCAATTATTTTGGTTTTTATTTTATTTCACTGTTTGGTCAAAGTATTTAGTCCAGTATAGCTTGATTAATACTATATTTAGGAAGCATCAATCGAGTAAGTTAATTTTGTACGATACATTTGACATTAATATAATTACATTGAAAGCATTAAAAAGTGAGGCACGATTTATAGTTGATAATTATTTTTATCATTAAAAGGTAGCTTTTAAATTTATTGTTCATGAAAAACGCGTAACAAATCATCTTAAAATACCTTCAAAATGAATATAAAAACAAACAAAGAACAGATAAACACCGAGTAGATATATTTTTTTATCAGAATGGCAATGTTCATAAATTTTCGGTGCCATCCATTCGCTGTTGAAGCAAAGTGGGGCACGTGCTTGGACAGATAAATTTGTATTTCACACAAATTTATCAAGTATTTGATTAAAAAATAAACGAAGATTTTATTTATAATACTTCACTTGTTATTTAAATAATCGCAACGATGGTTTTAAGCGGTAGTTCATTGTAGCTACACATTTAATTGAACATTTTCAGTTTTTATACTATAAATCATAAATATTTAAATTGTATACTTGGAAAAAGAGCAGAAGTTATAGTTGAGAAGCATTTTGAGGGAAATACGGTGTAAATACATCAAATAAATTATTCACACAAGGCAAGACACACGACGCATTTAAAGATAATCTCTGGTGATTTACGATGGGAACTACGACGTTCACACTTCTCTATTTACAGCCAGTCAGTCGTATTTCAAATGATTCAGATGTGTCCGTCCGAATTAAAATATACAATTGACATTTTAAAGCGTACCTACATATAATTCACTATTTGAAAGGACATATGTTTATGTCGCAATGTTTTATTTCAAAAATCACTAAGCTTTCTCAATACACATTACGATGCTGTGCAGTCGTAAAATATTGCTTGAATAAAAGTCAAAATGTTAAAGTAAAAGTATCACTTTTATAAAATGTTATCACTAGATAGAGGAATATTCCCAAAGGTATAAGCTTATAGAGTAAATAAGCAAATTTTCTTGGATATCAGCCCATCAAACTTCGTATAAAATGTTTGCAACAGCTTGTTGGCGCAATGCAGGGATACGGCGTAGATGACGTCACTATAGAAAATATTAAGCTCTCAAGATGGCTGTAATGCCGATGGGACTTTAATACAGGTTTGAGACTTGGCAAACTGAAATGGTTTCTTAAGTAGTGTAGCAGAGTTTGAGACAATTTACTTCAACAGAGTGCTCGGGTTAAAATTGGAGTTTTTGATCTATTTTATTCAGTTTCAGGTGAAAATTGTTTTTATACCTACTTCTTTAAAGCCGATATAAAAAATATAGATATAAATAAGATATTTTATATGTATATTTATGGAATATTGTTTTAAAAGTAACTGCAGTATATCAATAGCTACTCCACGCGTTTTAAGAATAATGTCCACTTTGTAACTTTACATTTCACGCAATAGAAATCACATCACAAAATTCGCACAGTTAACATTGTTTAGCCATTGAATTAGCTAATTTGTTCAACAACGGTTTGGGACATTTGTACAACATTCTAATTCTATAGTCCATGCTAACTTTGTTCACTCACGGTGCTAGTTGCAACACAGCATGATACGGACTATGCAACGAATGCACTAGTGGCCTAGTGAAGCCGCGCGCAGCTGACCTCGAGTGATAGTGAAAGTGAATCAATACGCCTCTTCTTAGCTGTCACCATCTATATTATTATGCTTCTCTCGTAATTAGCTTGCTTTGACAACACATTTAATAAATATGAAAGTTTAGCTCAGTTTGAGTGTTTGAATGTTTTTGCTTTACCAAAAAGTTGAAGGTTTCTGAAGAAACGACTAAAATATTAAGTATAACTTTATTAATTAGTATTGTTTTCTAATAAATTTAAATAAAAATCGTGATAGCGTGTAATAATATTAAACTTGATTTAATAAAAAATTATCAAAAAGTAGACTAATATTTAAAATCTAGTACTGATTTATCATTAATTTATTATAAAATAAACCAGTACGGCACTATCAAAGGGTGATCACAGATTAAGAACAGATATAAATAATGTATAACTTTACATAATAAATAAACGACTTTCAATTAATCAAAGAAATTTAATTCTACATTTTCTTTAACGTCAATTCTCACTTTGTTGTTAAACGGTTCTTTAAACACTGATCTTCAATTAAATACCGTGAGATAATCTCGTTATCCGTGCAACCAATTCTTAATTAACAAGAATTCTTAGAGAAATAGCTTGGAAGGTACTGTACCGTGAAAAAGGGATTTAAGGGGCGAGAACTTGTTCACTGCCCTTTGTTAAATCTGCTGTTTATGACAATAGATAAAAGAATTATTGATCTCATTTCCCTTTAAAAAATCATATTCACTTTGACAATGGTTGTTTTCACCACACTATGACGGTGTTGAAAACTAGTTTTATTAATGTCATATAGCTTTTATGTCGCTCTAAACAGCGGTTCTTTGGGTTATTCAAAAAATAACAAAGGACAAATAATGTGTCAAAAATGGTATCACTTCTAAACCTTTCCGATTCCCTTTGTTCTCAATTGTAACATAGATTTCGCGGTCTATTTTATATACAAACAGATAAATTTTAACAGGTTTCGCCCCTATAAAAAGATAACGTTGGTTTATAAGTAAAACTTTAAACGAGTTTGATTCAATATGTGTAGTATTAATGTATTAAAAATATTCAATAAACAGAGCACATGAGTCTGTAAGTACCTACAACAAATCTGTATACGAATACGCAATGTCCAATTCACTCCCCAGATCGAATTTGTCTGCAAAGTTTCAATGTTTAGAACAGAGAGTTTCAAACGAATGGGGAGTTATTGATGTTGCTTACCAAAGGTGATTATACCATGATCATATTGTTAGTCACAATTTCGGAAGATTCACGGCTACATTAATGTTATAATTACTTAGTACATCTAAATTACACTGGACAGCAACGTTTTTATTTGGACACACTTTGGACTAATGTTATTTTGATATGAAAGTATTAGAATTAACTAAATATCTATATATGTAGTGTATATTATAAGCAATAAACTTGGAAATGAAGCCTGCAACAACCGTCAGCCACAGGTGATAGCTGGAAATAGTAATTAGAATCTGACGCACTGATAATAACTCCACGGAGTTTGACAGTTGCGAGTCTCGCCACCCTCAACGCCTTAGGTATTTAAACAGGTGCGAATTGTCTTCATATAATTTTAATGAGGTGAAATTTACTTAATAACGTTTCTATATAAAACAACGAAATATTATTCACATTATTATAGTTTTATTCATTCCAATGAAACTAATATTTTTCGGATACATTATGCGACTTTAATTTTGATAAAAACTACATACTCCCGAAGTTTCGGCTACTTTTGTAGCAACCGTGATAAAATTTAAGTCGCGTTATATATCCGAAAAATATTAGTTTCATATAAATAGTATTCATTATTATTTTATTTATATTGAATATGTCATGCTTGTCGGTCTGTGGTATTTTTATATATACTAATAAATCTTATATGACAAACATTTCATTTTTACGAAATACACCATATAATAAAAAAAATACTTACTTACTTACCCTAATCGACAAAAGGTACATTCAGACAAGATTACTCCCAAAAATCTTCTGTAATTAACAACACAGAAACGGTATGCTATAACATAATTATTTTTCAATTCCGACCAAAAAGTCGAAGATAAATCTTATAGCATAATATGAAAGATATGTACTCGTTGAAGAGCAGGACCTATGTCTAGACATTAAAAAGCTTTGAAAAATTCCGATGCTGCCCATCTAAATATAAATATATCACTCTTCATTTTCATTCCCACAAAAAGGTATATTAGAACACTAAAACTGATTTATTGCACTCGTATATCAATTCTCGGCTTAAGTCAGACTTTTGGATATTATTAAACCGCACGGGACCTCAGTACGAA
>JAAAKD020000002.1:3084912-3127950 GCA_010014825.2 Danaus melanippus
TCTACCACCTACAATTTATTTGTTAATATGTACAAGTATATCCAAATACTTAGCCAGTTACTCAGAGGAAGGTCAAGTCTGAGCTGGTAAATTAATTATTTAAATAAAAACAATATTGCTTGGATTCTTCGAAATCTATGTATTGCTGCTTGTACTACAAATGGATAAAAATTTCAATTATTTTTCAGAAATAACATATATTGGTGTCTCAAGAATATAAATTGACAAAAAAGGAATTTTAAGGATAATATAAAAAATAACAGACGTAATCATAATTTGACTTCGTTGATGTATTATTAAAAGATAAACTGATTAATTAAACACATCAACAAGTGATTATTTTAACGTAAGCACACCATCATTTTCAATTATTAAGTTCGTCTATTAGAGAAGTGTGAGTGTTACGAGACGTTTATGTGATAATAAGGGAATTTAAGTGTATGTTTGTGACTTGCAAATGATCTCTCGACTCCTTATGACAGCTGGGAGATTAGTTTTCTATATGCGTTCTTAGAAAAATGTATACCATGGGAACGGACTAACGAAGAGTCTATCGATAAAAGTTTGTTTTTCATAAAGATGTTTAACTTTTAATAAAGCAACTAAAGTATACTCAACGTATCTATACTCTTGTTGAAATACACAAAAATATTCTTATTAATAAATACTGCAGTATTTGTAGACAGTACAGTATATTTTTTTCTGAATTTTAAGCAACTAAAATAAAAAAAACGATAAAGCCACAACTTACACAAGCCATGGGATAACAGATTAAATATTTTTGACATCATTGCACACTTATGATATATATTTTTTACGTTACTAATATGTTTTTGTATTGTTAACAATTCTCCTTTGTTCAATTTTAGTTTAGTGTTTGTAACTGTTAGGTTTAACTAAAATATATTTTTACAATTAGCAGAAAAGACATTGATCATTTAATTATTTACAACCATAACATCTTTGTTTTTTATGAGAAAGGTGGCAAACGAGCAGACGGCCTACTTGAGGGGCAAAAGTGACCGTTGCCTAAAGACATCCGCAAGATAAAAAATGTTGCGGATGCATTGCGAACCTTGGTTGTCGAGGAAGAGGGAGGGGTGGGAATAAGGAGATGGCACTAATTCACGCCGGTCTTCTGTGAGAGGGTAGTACTTTCCCGGTCGAGCTAGCCCGTGCTCGAGCTGTAGGTACTTGATCCAGCTGGGCTCTAACCCATTAAAAACTATTTAAGATCAAAAAAATTAAATGCATATTGTTATAAAAAAATATTAATTTATATATTTTTATTAATATTAATATTTTTTCTGTTCTTGTCGAATATGAAATTTAATACAAAAACAAAAGTTTAATTTATAATTTATTTATTTATTAGTTAAGGACATCGTGACATAAAATACATATTATGTTTAATTTTGATATTGTTATCAGTTTATTCGGAGTGACTATTAAAGATGAAATGAGGTTAAAGATGTAATTATGCAAATTTAGTTTATAAATTACACATTTCTATATTTTACCTTTGCACATTTACCTTTCATATTTGCCATCTTTTGCTTGAAAAATCGATTAAGATAAAACTAAAAATGGTAGTGGATGACTTACGAGTTAAAGTGTTTGTAAAATGAATTTAAATGTAATTTTATTTTAATCAGTACATATAGTAAATCTAGTATTTAATATTGTTTTAATCTACTCTTTCTTTCTCATAAATAAAAATTTTGAAACCATCGAGTAGGAATGCTGATGATAGAGCGGTATCGTGCCAAAAATTAAAGCAATACACCGGGTAATGACCTAGTGGTAGCGACTCTGCTTTATTATTTTAACAAACATGTTTCCTTCGAAGTATTTTAATTTCTTTTTAATAGTATCCGATGGAGGAGACGAGTCCTAGAATGGAGACTGCAACTCGGCTACCGTAAGGTAGGACGCCCCTTGCCAGGTGGACTGACGACCTGAAAAAGGTCGCTGGAGTGGACTGGATGCGGAAGGCGGAGGACCGGGTATTGTGGCGCGAATTGGGCGAGGCCTATGTCCAGCAGTGGACCAAGATTGGCTAAATGATGATGTAGATATGAGTTGGTATGGACATAGTATGTTGAAATTTCAATAAAAGAAAATACTTATGTTCTGTAACGTTCGTGAAATATATTATAAGCACAGGAACGATGAATGTCCTTCCCGTTTATTTACACTTTTAACGTGTTAGGAATTCTTGCACCTGTCAGGGATACGCCGATCTCCTCATAATACAAAAAAAAGTATTAAGTGTAGCACTACCGTTTGCAGGTACCACGCTTATTTTTTAAAAAACCCATAGGTGTTACGATACGTTCACATACATTTATTTAGATGTTATCTAAATTAATAAAATTATCGTTTAAAGCGATACAATATTTATTTACTTACAATTTTATTTTGTCCTTCCTGTCATAAACATTAATTGCTTAAACTTTAATTGCGGAGGGCCGCCAACCATCCACCGGATCCCGGGGTGGATTCACACCCTGGGATCGTGCTAGTGCACGCCATTGGTACACCTCCGCCAGAACTTAGGCTACCACGGTCTCGTCCCGAGTACTTTCGGGACGAGACTGCGAAAATGCTCCCGGAAGTTCCACCTACCGTCTAGAGTCAGCCTCATATATTTCATCCGAGGACTGAGCTCCATGAGGACGCCGCAGATGTTGATGCTAGCGCCCGTCGTCGGTCGTGCCTACCTAATTTTTTTTTTTGTATATCGAGGAATGTGCTCAATACATGTTAAACCTTTTTTTTTCATGTCGCAGGGAAACTCTTTTTACGAGCCGTCCAACCGGCCTTGGTGGGTCCGGATGGGATGTGTGAGACTCAGCCAGGGCAGGCCCCTACTCACAAAAACCACTGCGAAAGCCATCGGCCGCTATTTCGGTGTACCCCAGATCTGTCAGCGACAGGGCACACCAGCGACTGGCCGGTCCTGGCAAAAACCGGACTTACTCCCTCGGAGAAAGGGGGCGATCCCGGCAATTAGGATCGCCCCGACGACGCCGGGCTTTCATTGGAGACGGGTTACCAGCCCGACCCCAGCCCGGAGAGTAGGGGTGCTATTGGAGGCGTTGGAATCGCCTCCGTCGCAACCCCGTCCGTCGTCTGCGGAGGGAGGGTGCATCGACCGCATCCTCCCTTTCCCGCTTAAATGCCTCCTTCGTGGACATGACCGTCTCCCAGAAGGAGGACACCGCCAGCCAGGACCTGTCACTCTCGAGCATCTTCAGACGGAAAGTGTAGGGTTTGCGTTTCCGCCTCATCCAATGCTCTAGGACTGGGCGAAGCGCTACCGTTTTATGTTTACCGTACGGCTGCTCCACCAGGTCCTCCCCCCACTCCCGCATAAGGCGCTCCTCCCCCTGCCGGTGAACCGCTCAGATCTCCTCCGACGAAGGGTTTTCGCCGAGAGCCCTTCTACCCGAGACGTAGGAGAACACCTCGGCGTGAACCGACGCCACGAGATCCCAAGGCGGATCGCCAGCAAGGGCAGTCGCTGCGGCCCAGGAGACCGTACGATACCCCCTAATCACCCTCACCGCAGGAGCCCTTTGCTCCGAGCGCAGTAGGGCTTTGGTCCCGCGGCTCATTGGGCGATCAGCCCAAATGGGAACATCGTACGTGGCTATACTCCGACAGACCCCAGAGTATAGCCGCCTGCAAGCCGCGCTGGGTTCTCTTAGGTTCGAGAGGATTTCCCCAGCGCACCTGCCGTCCTCATGACCTTCGGCCCCAGTTCCCTGCAGTGGGGCACGAAAGTCCACCCTCCGTCAAGGGTGAGCCCCAAATATTTCATGGTGGGACTCACCCTGACCCTCCCTCCTCCTATGACGAGGGTGGCACCCGGCGGTGGTCCTTTCCTCCCAGTCCCGCGGAAGAGGAGGGCTTCGGTCTTGTCTATTCTGACCCGAAGCCCCAACCTCTCTATGCGACTAATGAGGTCAGTTCCGACCGTCAGGGGCACTCCGAAGTGTTCGAGTGCCACCTGTATCGCGCTGTGTGGGAGGCTGTTAAAGGCGTTTGCGATGTCCAAAGACAACGCAACCACTACCTCTCCTCTGCTTTCCGCCTCTTCCGTCACCGCCCTCAGGCGCTTGAGGGCATCGACGGTCGACCGGTGGGCTCGGAACCCGAACTGGGACTCTTAAAGTCCCGGGCTCGAGCCTTCCTCCAGGTGCCGAACGAGACGGGTGGCCATTATTCTCTCCAGGGCCTTCCCCGCCTCGTTCAGCACAACCACCGATCGCACCGCCGAAGAAGACTCCGGAGGCCGGCTGCCTTTTGAAAGAAGGCAAAGCCGGCCTTCCTTCCAGGCCCTAGAGAACTGCCCAGACCTCAGACAGGGGTCGAAAAGCTCCCTGAGGGCACCCCGAGGTGCACCAGGGAAAGAGCCAGAACTCTCCCGTGCACCCCGCCCGGACCCGGTGCTGTCTTCTTACTCTGGAGGCGAGCCAGAATCACCTCCATTTCAGACTCCGTGACGGTGGGCGGAACGCGGTCGCCCTCTTCCAGCGTCGGCCGGACCATTCTGGGGGGAGTGAATCCCGTAGGAGCGTCGGAGAAACACATATCAAACCCTGCTGGGGTAGGGTGTTGATTATTTGGGGATGGTTAAGAAAAATCTAACCTAACCTAACTTAAGGTGTTTTGTTTCCGGTCTTGCACCATAGCACACCACGTAAAAATTCACCTATGAATCACATTGCCCGACCGTCATGTAGCCATATTCATACTGCCCGGCCGGCAATGTGATAAATAGGTAAGTTTAGATTGTAATTAATCATTTGGCCCGATATGGCTTGGCATTATAAATACTGTCCGCATTGATCACTTGGCCCATAACATATACATAGATGTTTGTTGCTCTTTCAAGCAAAAACAACATTGATGATTTTAATTAACCTTTACAGTAACGTAAATTGGACATGAGGAAAGGCATACTCTTTCATTTTATCTATAATTTGTAGTTCTAAAAATGATTGGTTAAAATAATATAGTTGTATTACTTTATTTATCTATAACAAGATTCAATTACTTTATTCTGATTAATACATTGTTACTACATTAATTTTTTGTAACAACAATGACTGAATATTTATTTATATCAAAACTTAAATAGAAAGTATACAATGACAAATTTTGTGACGAGAGATTCTTCAAGTCTGGTATTTTGGAAGAAAGCAATTATAAGATATTTCAAACGTTTAAGCTTCTAATGCTCCAGTTTACGTTTTTTTCATTTTAAATCTTTTTATATAAATTTGAACACAAATATTTTATTGACAAGTCTATCTTATAAATCATAATTTGAATTGGAATGACACAATATTGGATCCATATATTTTTTTTAAATGGTTACCAAAGCTTAATTCTTGGTGTAGCCAAAAGCAAAAAATTTGCGAGTGTTATCAAAAGATTACGCATCTTGATTCTTTGTGATTCCACTCGTCACAACAAACTGTACAAAATTTTGGCCTGGAGAACGACGTTCAAGACTGGTTGACTATGGCTCGTAGACAATTTAGTATAAAATAATTTAGTGACCTATATGTGTCATGCGTCTATGAATGTGTGAATTTAAAATATTATTACGAGATCTAATCTTACATTTTTGTGGATATTATAATCTTATCTTAATTAAACAACGTGTGCTCATTAGTTTGTGACCCAAATTGTAACGTTGTTGCGTTTAAGTTACCTCTTTTTAAAGCTAATCAAATCTAGAGTGTTTCCATTTTGAAATGGAAAAAAATACATTTTTCGCCTGCAAAAGAAGCTGCTAATATAAATGACTTATTCCTTATTTGTTTATACTTTGTTTATTAATAGCATACATAAGTAAATTACTCAAAACAACATACTAAGTGTTTAATTTTTTTTATATATTACGACGCTTTAAACACGTAGGATAACAAAAAGGAGGTTCACAAGTTAAATAGTTATAAATTTCTTAAATATTATTTGCAGTATTACACTTGTATTATTAATTTGTCTAAAATAAATCAAATGTTTTCCAGGCAATTCAACTATTTTTAAATAATTTTGTCTTCTAAAAAAGCGACCTTGGTGATAGTTTGACTACTGATTGATATTTAAACCAACCGGTTATATAAGAAGATAAATATATTCAAAAAAATCTTATATTTGCTTTCTTCAATTAAATAGTATATATATATATATTTTAAACTCCAAGATTTCGATATCAGGGTTATAATAAAATCAAAGTGTAAATCCCAATGATATAGAAAATGTTTTTTATGCCACCCTACTATGATCTAATGCCACTTGTTCTAACTAATGCAATGATTGGATTTTTAATACTAATATATATATGTATAGTGTTGTTGACTCTTCTGATTTCCTACAATATTTATTTTTTTTAATGAAACTAATGTTTTTCGGCTACTTTTTAGCAACCGTGATCACAGGCAGACGTGATGTGAATGTCTCACGGTTCACGGATCACGGATCACGGTTGCTGAAAAGTAGCCGAAACGTCGGGATTATGTAGTTTAAAGTTTTAAACAAAAATAAAGTCGCGTAGTATAATCCGAAAAACATTAGTTTCATTTAAATGAATAAAACTCGCGAAAATATCAGATCTCATAATATTTATTTTGTCCATTTCAATCTATTAATAATTTGCAAAATCTCAAGGCCGCTTGTTTTTCTATCTTTGTCATAAATATAAGTCGAATGCGGCGCTATATTTAATAATGACGCAAGCTTCAAAAATATATATTTTTAACTTATTCTTGTATTTTTTCATAAATATTCTATTACTTAAGAGAAATACTTCTAAGAGTAAGCTCTTCAAGTTTCTTGTAATATTTCTCCTTAAAAAAAGTAATTGTTAGATAGATGCTGTTATTACAATATTTATTTATGAATAAAAGAATTACAATGGCTGTTTTATTTTGGGGCCCAATATAGAGGGCCAATAACTATTGAAACTATTTAAAAACTTAATACAGATTTGTTTGAATAACAGCTTTACTGCAATCTTTGTGCTTCTTCTACCATTCAACCTATTCTCAGTTTTGGTCCATCAATAATGTGTTCCGGTATATTACACAATTTAATTACGTATACTATGGTATTTGCCAACTGATCTAAATTTAAATACAGACACAACTAATAAATCTATTTTTATAAAGCCCCCGGTATATTTTGCGTTAGTATGGACCATTTTAAGAACTGCCCTTTGGATAGATGATGAACTGCCCTTTGCAATCTAATAAATTGATGTAATGTGGTATAATTATTGATATATATTTTTACTCGTTACCTCGGAATTTGAAGCTATGTGAGACGCTGAGCAGATATTTCTTTGTTTCGATTCACAACGAATAAGACCTTCGTATTCTCTTCCGTGTAGGATTCCAATATTAAGTTACTAGTGCAGAATATCCGTGATTTTAATAATGTAGCCAATTTTAAACATTCGTATGTATTATGAATGAATTATTACTTATTTCGTACGTTTTACAAAGATTGAAATCAAAATTAATACGTATTTGGATATCTTATCTTCTCTTGTATATAGATTTTCCAATTATTAAGCGGAGAAGTTTAAATTTGAGATTTTGATTAACCTAAATAAAACAGTTTTCTGGAAATTTTTAGATAAATGGTTACTTTCATGCTTAATGATCTAGCATGGCGATCTCATGAAACTAAATAATTTTTAATGATTTTTATAAATTACTTCATTCAAATCCTTTTCATCCTTTAACAGAGTCAGAACAATTAAGTAAAAAGATATTATTTTAATATTTTTATTACATTTCTATAAAAGGTTAATATTGTACGTTTAAAATGTGAAGGCATACAAAATATATTCTTTTTTAAGTCATAATTTAAACATTAATCATACTGGGTCATCAGTTTATGCAATGGGTGCCTTTGGTAGGTTAATAGTAACGGTCTTGTTCTCCAAGTACTGCATGATGCCGTCCTCTCCCCTAGAACAGTAACAAATAATGTTAGCATAATGTAAGAAGTTTTACACCAAAATCATAATGCAATTCCAACTTAACTTAAAAATTATATAGTATGAATTAACTATTAAGTAAATATAATTTAACATAATTAATATTTTACTATAAGTACTTACAATTCACGACCAATACCCGATTCCCTGAAACCGCCGAATGGTGTTTGTGGGGCAACGTGCTCGTAAGTGTTTACCCTGGAAATATCGAACCGGTTAGGAGAATTTTAATCATTAAGTTGAATAGTAGCAGATTTTCGTGTGAATAATATAAAGACAACAGAACAATCTTATGTACTACGTTACTGTTTTGTATAAAATTATATTACTAATATATCTAAATTCCATAAAGTAAAGGAGAATAGGAAACATTTTTTGGGTGAAAGCTGAGCCTTTGTTAATATAATTGCAAAAAAGATCTAGTCTTCCTGATGTGCTCCGCATGTTATCATTGCTTCGATTATATATTTTTAGTTTCTATTAAAATGAATTTACCAAACGCTGCCAGCACGGACGTGTCTCACAAAAGCCATGGCTAGCGTGATGTCGTTGGTGACGACACCAGCTCCGAGACCGTAGTTGGAATCGTTCGCACGATCAATAACTTCCTCGAATGTCTCGAATTTTAAGATGCTTTGAACTGGACCAAAGATCTAATACAAACAGATGTTTTTTTTAAGGTTGACATCACATTTTAAGAATATTAACTGATACTGTTTTTTTTTTTTATCAAATATACTATCATGTTGTATACTTTTCATTAAATTATATATTTTTTCCACATTAAAGTATCAACGTGACTTTGAATTCAAATATAAAATATAGAATGAAAATATGTTCGAGGTTGCAGGTTCTAGTCTTGCTCTTGTTTTAAAAGTTGCAATTTACTTGGACATTTTCTAATATTTCAAGCGGTTCAATAAAGACGGGACCAATTAGAAATCAATTTCGTTTTACTCGCACACTTTTTGCTAATGTGAACCGTTTTAATTACACCAATTAATTATTATTATTTTTTTTGTCTTTTAATAACTTTTTTAAAGAGTAAAAGGTTAAATTAAGATTTCAGATTAATGTTTCTTATTAGATATTAGAGACTTACTTCTTCTCTGGCGATTTTCATGTTGTCAGTAACGTCGGCAAACACAGTCGGTTGAACGAAGAAACCGACTTTACCGTGTCGATCACCCCCGGCCACACACTTTGCACCTTCCTTCTTACCAGCGTTGATGTAACCCATCACTTTTACGAACATTTCATCATCGATCTAAAAAAAATTATCATAATTAACTAAAAGCTCTCTTAGTATTTCAGATAAGAACATAATATGTTATAGTACTTCACTACACTTTTAAGTGCATAGAATATAAATTATACGTATTTATTAATAAACGTAAAAACTAACAAACAAAATGATAAAGTTATCATTAAAATAATAACTCTAAATAAAAATAAATTCACTAAATAATAGTTGTATAACTTTTAAGCTAAATACTTTAATATATTAGAAATAATATATAATTGCGTACCGATAGTAGTTGTCAAGAGAGATAACATTATGACATTATTATAAAAGTTTATAAATTATGATAAGGTTTGTTGAAACCTTTATCAGATGATAGTTTTAGTCTGAACTTTAACATTAGGAGTTATACTTATCCATTCTGTTATATGTTCTACCTTCTTTACAATACAGAAGATATATTTGTTTAAATGAAGCTTACGTAATAGATCCTAACAAACTATTACAAATAAGACTATATGAATTAAAAACCATAATATCCATTGTCACAATTATCTGTATAATACTATTATATATTTTTTATTTAACATAAGAATATGACGGAAAAATATATTAATAATTATTTGAAGCGATTTTTTTAAATAAATTATAAAATACCTGTGGTCCCTGTTGGACATCCGTGTAAGGGTTACCAACGGATCGCTTCTTAGCGATCTCAGCAGCCTTCGCAACAAACTTATCGTAAATACCAGATTGGACATATGTTCTTGTACCAGCAACACAGCATTGACCAGCGTTGGCGAAAGCAGCACGATGAGCAATTTCGGCAGCCTTATCAACTACAAATGGAGAAGATTGTTTTTTAATAACAATTTAAGAAACATTCGTGTTTAGTTTCAATTTCATTTATTCTTTCAATATGTTAAAAGCGTTTAACTAGTATTATAATAAACTTTTTTTTATAATTATGAAGGATTTAAAATAATGCAATGATATTTTGAAAACAAACTCATTATGAACAAATTACGAAAAAAAACCATTTCATAAAAACATTGTGTGTAAACAATAAAAAGCAATATATGTAAGCTAAGTTTTATATCAGTTGTAAATATTATTAAAATTACCATCAGCGTCATTGAAGATCACCAGAGGGCTCTTTCCTCCCAATTCAAGGGTGACACGTTTCAGATTGACCTCGCTAGCGCCTTTCATGATGATACGGCCAACCTAAGTTCATGATAATTGTTATGTAAATTACTCAACTACTATTACCTAATTTTAGTGATGGATTCGCTACGTTTTTGAAATTTTTGTGTTGATATCCTCCAAATCGGATTTTACTTCATTAAGCTGAATCTAACAATGCAATCAAACAGCCTGTATCATAGTCATACACTCTTTTTCTTTTATCATTTCCTAAAAAACTTACTTCAGTGGATCCAGTGAAGGCCATTTTGTCAACCTGAGGGTGGCTTGTAAGGGCTGCTCCAGCTGTAGGTCCATAGCCAGGGACAACATTAACTACGCCGGGGGGGAAGCCAGCCTCTTTAACCAACGCTGCTAAAGCTAAAGCGGTGAGTGGAGTTTGTTCTGCTGGTTTGACAATCACTGTGCAACCTGCGGACAAAAAAAGAGGCATATTTTTTCCCTTCTTTCATTTTCCTGTTTTCTTCTTGGTATTCTTGTATGACGCCTTTCATTACACTTCATTATTATCTCTCTTTTATCCTATTTTTTTTCGACGTTGTTTGGACGTATAAAAATATTACATCATTACTAACCTGCTGCAAGAGCTGGAGCTATTTTCCACACGAACATCGGTATCGGGTAGTTCCATGGTAGAATTTGACCGCAAACACCAACTGGTTCCTTGAGTGTCATAGAGAGAACTTCGCCGTCTTAAACAAAAATAAAAATTTGACGTTTGTATTAATGATTATAAACATTACAATAAATAATTTATTTAAATAAGCCGTATATATGTACGTGAAAATTATAATGGTTTAATTTTTTTTTAACATACCTGCCGGAATAGTGTTTCCCAATATCTTATCAGCTTTGCCGGCGTAATATCTTATTATACTTGTGGACCATATGGCCTCTCCAATGGCTTGGGCGACTGGTTTTCCATTGTCCAATGTTTCCAATTTACCCAAATAGTCGGCGTCTCTCTCAATTAGATCAGCTAATTTGAGAAGTAATCGGCCCCTTTCTGACGCGTCAAGCTTCCTCCATTCAGAGTAACGATGGAATGCCTTGACAGCTGCAGACACTGCCAAGTCAATATCAGCCTAAACAAAGAATGGATATTTTTGTATATATATCTTTATAAACCTACCCATATATTGCAAATACATTTAACTACATCCCAAATTATTTTGCGAGAGGAATAAAAAACATATGTATGCCTACTCTATTTAATTTAATAACATTAAAGTAAAATATCCGAATAAGACAGCCTACAATTAACTTAGAAGAAAAAAATAAATATTTACCTTATCGCCTTCTGCAACTTGACATATAACGGATTCATCTTGAGGATTGATTGTAGGGAATGTTTTTTTGCTCACAGCATCCACGAACTCATTGTTGATAAACAACTACAACGATAACATTATATAATAAGTCATCTGTCAACGGAATGTGATTAGGAAGTAATATGATAATAAAATATAAATGTTTTTAAAACATAATATGGAGTACTGCAGTCGTCTCTGGGCTGTTGCACCCGGTTAGAAACGTGAACTTTCTGACTCCCTTCGATACGAGATATGAGATTTGTCAACGTTCCCTTTCTCACATTCGGTATTTAAAAGAAAGAAACAAAATTTTTCAGGCATAGTGCAGTTTCAGAGGAATGTACTTTCCTGAACGCTGTCGCTATGAAATAAACTCCCTGATGAATTGTTCCTAAGTACTATTATTTATATGTTGTTCTTCAAGAACTAAACACAAAAGATAACCCCGGTATTGCTGACGTCCATATACTACGGTGACGGCCTTTCATCAGGCGGGCCACACGTCTATTTGCAGCCGTTACGGTATAAAAAAGTCATCCATATATCATAAAATCCACACATCGACATGTTATCATATTTACATACCCAAATACTCACACAGTCACACATCCCCTCAACCATACCTAAAAATATTCTGACATTAAGTACATATTGGTAGGATAACTAAAAGCTTCGTAATAAATGTCATGAATTTTTTTTTTTTAATTACCTTGGCACTATCCTAAAACCTTGGACTTATGGCGTCGAAATAAAATAAAAAATATACGTTTAAGTTTTTTTTTGTAGAAGGTGATTAATAACATGTTAAATAACTAATTCATATGTTACATTAACTACGCGTGTCTAGATTATAAACAGGAAAAATTTGCATTTTAAAGTTAATAATAAAAAAGCGTTAAGTAATAATAACATTTTTATGTTATTTTAACAAGGGTACGTTAACTTAAACGTATTATTATAAAAAAATACTCCTGCATCATTTATCAAGAACTTCCACTGAATAGAATCTCCTGAGTCACAATTACTTATTTCATGTCTAGACAAGTCGTTATTCGTAGGGCCTCAGTTCAGTTCCTCGATAAGGTAATAAAATTATTTATCTATAACGTTTTATAAAATAGAGTCATACATCGCAGTTTTTCTTGGACGAAAATACACAGAAATAATAACAATCATTCCAGAGACTGAAATTATAATCAACCACTTAAATTTTATTTATAGCTATCTAACGTTTCCATCGTCTAGGTGCTCATTACACTTATCTATAAAACGAACTTGAATATTGAAAGTCATGCTGTGTATATGCAGATAATATTTAAAGTAAACACATTTTATGTCATGTCATGTATACAAATATGTTAAGGAAGATCGTTATAAAAAAAAATACTAGCACCTTTAATTTGAGCTTGTATTTTTTGTTCAGAAAACCAGTATGGACCATCCCGATGGGAACAATAGGCGATCCTGTGCCATGAATGATTCAAGTTACGTTGTATTGTTCAGATCTATTCTGCGAATAGCGATCGTTTATTCAATAAAACACAATTGATTCAATGAAATGAAACACGAATGTTTTGAAAAACCACAACGAAGCTATATCATTCTATACGCCTTTTTAAGCCGATAACAGTTTCATAATATGGCATATTTTTATTGGATAAAAAATGATTATTCCATAAAATTTCATACTTCAGGCGTAAAATTTTTCTAACAGGACAGTATTTGGTTGTTGTTTCAGATCTTTATTATCGAAATAATAAAAAAATTCAAGGCATTTTTAAACTTAATTAAAGAAATTTCAATATTTGAATATGCGGAAATCTACAAAATTCACGAATGATGCGATATATTCTTATATATAGATTTTTTAATACAAATAAAATATTTCTTCTCTGAATTCATATAATACATTTAAAATGAAAAGTTAGCTATTATTACGACAAACGTTAACAAATATCTCTATTCACCTATTGTTAAAATTTAATAAATCAACTTCTTACGTCTGCCGTATACGTCGCTAGACCAATATATTTTTTCACAAATGAAATGACTTCTTATAACAATTAACTTATTACATATTCTGAGTTTAAATTAAAATAAATAAATAATAATTTTAATGTAACAAATAGTTTGTATATTTACCTTTTTGTATTTTATTTCTACGTTCGCCATCCTCGTTTTTTTTAATTCCTATAAGTAATTGGAGTGGAAACGACAGTCACCCACCGCGTTCAAACGTACAATGTTTGATAGCGTGAAGCCAAATATAATTATACAGCACATATGGTAAATATAATCTAGTGTACAGTTTATTTGCAATCTAATTTAATACCTATTATATATGAGACAAATTATAAATTCGCTTGCATGTTAGTTTTGTCAGGATGATTCGTGTAATGCAGTCTAATGATTACTGGCATACACAGAGTGTGCTCAGTACAAGTTTCTATCTAGTATCTGAAGTTCAAAACAAACATTAAAAAATTTCAAGTTTTGACAAACACGTTTCTTATAAAAAAAATATTATAATTAATTAAAATTTATTTAAAATAAATTTGGTTTTTAATATATGTTATGTTTCTTATATATGTAATTTATATATATATTATATATATATATATATATATACGATAGTATCTCATCTTATATATATGGTAAATAAGAATTATCAAAATTTCCCTGATGAACGAAAACAAGGTAGGTATAGTGCAAAACTTTCCTTGGAAATCTCCTTTTATACATGACTAATCGACTGTTAAGTATTAGAACGCAATTTATACAAGTCTGCATACTTACACGGCGATAATAATATCGAAAATGACTTGTTATAATATGATAATATGGACTAAAAGTAAAAAAAAGCTTGAATTTAAATTGACAAAATAAAGTACGAAGAGTACTCTAATTTGTAGTTTTCCATATAAAATGAAAACAAGTGTGAAGGTATCGATGTATTATGTAATTGTGTTTTTCTTGTTCGAACACATTAAAAGCAATAACGAATTTTGTTAGCAGATATGTTAGAAATATCTTCGGTCTGAAATATATTCTTGCTTCTCACTAGAGTTTTGTTTGACTTAATTCACATATAATAACCTATTATTATGGATAAGTTATATTTATATATCAGTATTATAATTTTTGAAAAGTACAATGCTTAGTGGCGAATATGTACCGCCACTACAATTTACTTAAATGAAAGATTATGTTGTATAAGGAGATAAATGAGAAAACGGTGAAAGAAGAATTGGAGAAGAATCTGAATGAGACCATATGGAAAAGTTAAATATAATACCAGAAAGTTACTGGCAGTAACCCTTCCATTAGCTCATAGTTTAGCATTGTGTACATTTGTGCAGAGACGGAGTCAGCTGACTTTCAAATGGCGCTATCCAGGAAACATAGAAATAAATTTATTAAAAAAAAGTCTATTTAAGGCCTATTTGATCTAGTATAAAAAACCTGCCGGATGCTCAGAAGAATAAACTAACACAATGTCAATTCTCTTACACGGTGTCGGCTCTGGAAACTGTTTAAATATTAATGGTTTGTCATGAATAAAAAATCTTAAAAGAAGGATACCTCTAAATCTTTTATCTAGGTTAACAATACCAATAGTAACATTGGTGTGTTTCTCGTACTTTAAAACTCAAATAACAAGAAATTAATGTTAATTTATAGACTCTCCGTAAATTTTCTCACATTGTTACTTTGTAATTCAATCACATTTTATCTCTATTTACGCCGCTTATCTATACACAAATCACGAATCGTGCTTTGAAGTTCTTTAATTATATTAAGACATAAGGACTGTGTTAAGGTACTTACAAAGATAGCCAACAAAAATCTTATGTTTCATCATATATTTATTATAATTACCTTAATTTTTACTATAAAATAAGTAGGTCAATAAATTAAAATTAACTACTAGTCTTATTTTTAGGAGAAAAGGTTACTTCTATAACAGTACAAGATAAATTGCACTCGTCGTTGTAAAACACAGATTTGAATGATAGATTCCCGTAGATAAACATGCCGCCGTAGTATTTCGTTGCCACCTCTTCAATATCAATATTAATATTATATTTACCCTAAAATTAAAATAAAAAATATTTTAAACCGTTACAGCAACATATTATTTCAGTATTTTTTTTTATTTCTAAGTATTAAATTATGTTTCGACTGTCGATGTGCCACTTCTTTCTATAAGATATGGCGTCCGTGGAAAATCATTACTTCTGTTGATGATCTAATATGGAGAGGCAGAAAAGAACAAGTTTCATTAAACAAGGTGACTAAAATGACATTTAAGAAGTCAAATCTTTACTGCATTAACTAACACCTCAAATACTCTATCAAACCTTCGTGAAGTAAACTTTTTATTACAAGGTGTCGAAACACACTACTCCTCTGAGAAAATGGAAAAGTGAGAAAAGGGAAAGAGCAACCGGCTCTATTACTCTCCGGACGAAACGCAACCGTATAAGACTTCTTCACGCCGATCTTCTGAGAGAGGGTGGTACTTCCCTGGTCTAGCAAGCCCATTTTTGAGCTGCAGTAATTTGACCACAGTTAAGCTCTACTTGGGACGCTTCTCTTAAAACACTGGTAAAGTGCCTGAGTATTGGAAGCTAGCCAGCTTAATACTCGTACTTAAAAAGAGGACGCGTAAAAATCCCAATAATTATTATCGACTCATTTCAATTTCGTTCATACTCTATAACGATTACTGACACTTAATTTTGATAGGACACTCATGGCACACCTTGAAGACAGCGATCGTAATAGCGAATGACATTTCTTCTTTAGTAGATATAGAAGATAACTTTAGAGAATAATGGTGAAAAAGGCTTAGCACAGATCCCAAGTTGGTAAAAACCAATTTATAGGCCTTGACAGCAAGCTTAAATAATTATCAATTACAATATTGCACATAATAATGACTACTTGACGCAATGTACATTCCGGATCACTTTTCCATATGGTTAAAAAAAATACCTGTTCACAACAAATCGGATCAGTGTAGATTCAGGGAATTTCTTAGGATTTTAACACCCCTCCACTATAGATAAAGATACTCTTTCGGTATATTCTTGTCAAAAAGGCCAAAAACCAAATTAAACTCACTTTTTTAATTAGACAATTTGGACCAACGTTAAGAATAACTTGAAACAATGGTCTCATAAAGAGATGTTCGCATGGTTTCTTCATTTGCAATCTTATAAAAGGTTTGTCATTCATCATAGCTTCGATTTTTCCCTAAAAAAAAAAGATGACAATATTTGGAATTCTCGTCGCAAACAGTACACTACAAAATTTTAGAATGTAGCTAATAAAATAAATATAAATAAAATATTTTTTCTGCCAAAGAAAATACAGAACTATTTACTTACGACCTTTATCTTAAAACATTTTTTCCGTGAAAAGTTTTTACATGTTATGTGTTCGACACAATACCACAATATCACATAATTTTTAATAATTAAAGTGGTATCGTGGTATTTATGTTATGTTTATTATTTTATTTAACTATGTGATATACAAAATTTATCTATTACCCTATTTGGTACAAAATCCTTGTTTATATCAAGGTTCATTAAGAGATGTGTGCCGTTTACAATTTTTGTAGTGAAATGGTTGCAATCAACTCGCTTGGGCCCTTTACAAATGTTGAAATCCGTTATTAGAAGTTTAAATTCACCCTGTAAATTATAAAATTTATAACGTTACTGGAAAATTTACAGTATAAAATATATTATTAATTGGATATTATCTCTTATCAGCGATTGCTTCTAGATTTTGATAGATACTTATAGATATAGATAGGTATTCTAGGGAAGCTAGTTAAAGATAGACAGAATTTCCAAATAGAAACGGACAAACAATTTAATATATGTATTAAACTACTGAAGCTACAAAAATGTCAACTGAACTTTGTTAAAATTGACATAATAAGTAACTAAGTCTTGAATGAAAACGTTTCTTATAAGATCTTTTAAAATTGTTAAAGACTTTGTCAAAGCTTTCCGTGATTCCAGGAATTGGCAAGGTCTATTATTAAAATTTATTTCGTAAACAGGTTTATGTAATGTTAAACCTTCTAAAGATATCTAAATTGCTCGGGAAAGCGATAATTGGGAAGCGGTTTGAACATGATCCTACATTCAAATACCAGCCGTGGCAATCAATTGTTTAGCTAAAATTACGGACTTTTATGGAAGAATGTAATAGCATTGGATCAATATTTTAATAGTTGCCATACAAAATTTATAATTTATTTCTTTCAATGTATTTCAAAACCAAATGTATAACTTACGTAATCCTTCCTTTCTGTAACATGTTTTGTAAAAACGATGTGAACGGATAAAAGAAATATAATAATCCTGTAAATCATAGTTGAATATCAACAGGGAACAGATCAAAGCAGTGAATGATAATAAGCAGACTATTTTAAACTTCCAATATAAATCATTGACAATAGTTTGAAGTTATTATATTCACGGTGCATTGAATACATCTAATTTTTATGTATAGTTATTTTAATCAGATCATTTACTTAAATGATGTATTTAAATAAAATGCCGCCTGTTTATTCAAACGGTATCGTTAAAAGCAAGGTCACAAAAAACAGACATAGGACATATTAACATTTTGTTTCATTATTTTTATATTTCTATCACATATTTAATCGTATATATTCCAAGCGTTTAATATTTTACATGTGCTATCTTAAATTTTCTAACCATTACTTTAATCGTAACGAAATAAAATGTAATGTATTTAAATAAAAAATATATATATATTTAAAACGAAGTTACTCAGGTATCAAATAAAAAGACACCTTCTTTGTACGAAAACAAAAAAATATTTATATGTGCTCATATTACGCACATTCAAAAAGCGTAAGTCTATTATTTAAAATATGTATATAATTCATGACAAAACAAGCAATAATTTTATATGATATATATTTAAAAACGCTATTGTGATATTTTATTTAGCGATATAATTACTATATACCCACCGTATTTATAAATCTCAACATATAAGAGGTGAATGACGGTGAATACGAGTATATGTCAAATAGTCAATATACATATACTCGTACATATATAATTTTACACATTTATATTAATACATTTTCGAAAAATTGATATTGTGAAGTATCAAAATTCTGTATAACAAACAGAAAAATAATTGTGTATTTATTTAATTATGATCATGATAAATAAATATAAGATTTTCGGAGAACTTTCGTCTCATCTCTTCTCGTCTGCCCGTGACCACGGTTCCTTCAAAGGAATCGAAACGTCAGCATTATGTAGTTTTATAATAATTGTAAAATAATTTATTTACATGAATTCATATGATCATGTTATCATTGCCTGTGCACTTAAAATTTTGTGTTTTACAAATAGTATTCCATTCCACTTTATTTTTTGCGTTATTGCCGTTTATAGATTTCGACAATGTCTTGTTATTTGAATATTAAACAGAAATATATAGATAGCCTTTCGTCCAAAAAAAATGTCGTGACTAGATACTAGGAATGTTAATAATGGTGAGATCGTCCAATTTTCTAATAGTATATAGGTATATGTATATAATCATTTTATAACATACACATTTATAATTTTAGAAACGATTTGGCATTCTTATATATGTATATTTTATATAAAAACTTATTACATCATCCAGAGTTCTGTGACACGCGTTAGAGAAGTAACTTGTCAACAATGAAAGCCTAACGAATATGTGTCTCCATGTGAATAGCACTCCACATTTATATTTGGACAATTTAAATAACAAAAGGGATAAATAATTTATGTGTGTGTTACTATTTATACTGTGAAATTACCACACGTGTAGCTAACAATCTTTACAGACGGTAATGGGTTATACTCACAATGGAAACCGAAGATAAAATTACTAGAATTTTTAAATAGGATTAATATATCAAGAATTGGGACCGATGTGGTTTGGGACAAATGGTTTTGAATATACCTAGCACTATACTAAAGTTTTGTAGTTTGGGAATAGTGATGACAGCTGGAGGGCTTTGGGCTGGTTCAGAAATAGACAGTAGGCCGAAATACCGAGACGAGCAGACACTGGTCGGTGGTACCGTGTGGTCACAAGTTGTGATACCCATCGGATTGATCATATCTGCCACAGTCGACGAGGAGCTGTATATATTTGTTCATGCATATTTCTTGTTCACCGGTTTTTTGCTGCTGGGTTTTACGGGAGTTGTTCTGGTTTGTTCTTTTGTTATACATAGAAATCATATTTTTTTGTAAAAATATTATTGACATTGACATACTGGCATTGGTCAAAAGAAACGGTGCAAATAGTTATATGGATGGAATTTTAATATTTCAGTTAAAAACTAATAAATATGATACATTCTTTCAATCTGAAGAATTAATTTAAGAAATAATTTGAATACTAACGAGATAAAGTGGAAAGGAGATTTTAAATATGTGATTAAATAAATATTATTTTTTTTATTTTTAAATATGTAGTCGATAGAGGATTTTATGATAACTTACTTTATTATAATACTCACTAGTAGAATAATGATACAACAAATATACTTTTTCTAATTTGTTAAAAGGACGACCCAATTAAAATTAAATCAAAATTACTTTAATTTATCGAAATCTTAATAGAAGTCGTCGTAAATAAAACTAAAAATGATTCCACGTTTTCTCACAGGAGTCCCGCAAACTCGATATAAACATTTTAGTAATTAATTTTAACAATATTTTATAATTTCTGTTTCTAGGTATGCGAGGAAACCATGAAAATCAATAAACGAGAACACTCATCCATAGCAAATATACAACCTTTGTCATCGGACAACTTTGACAAAATTTATTTTACGATAGGTGTTCTGTCTTCAGTAGCAGCTCTTATTACACTTTCTGACTTTATATACATATTGATTTGAAAATTTCAAAATAAGTTTACCAAAAAGTTCATATAAAAAAATTTTGGAAACTCTGTGAATACTTAAATATCTAGATTTTATTAAAACATCCAAAATGATACTTTTATCTTTAATTATTATCTTCGAGACTTATTAACCTGCAACTTTCCATTCTCGACACTTTGCTATCTGTATCTTCACACCGAATGTCATCCAATGTGTAAATATTTTAAATGTCAATTCTTTGGTTGTTTATAAACAGAAAGGTACAAATTTAGATTATTGAATTGTATATTTGTAAAACATAAAACATTGTTTGAACGTTGCTAAGTATTTATCCACTTAATGCTAAGATATATATTATCACTATAGCTTTAATTCGTCCTAATTTCCTTACAAAATCTTCTTCTTCTACCTGGCAATTTCTCAGCTTTAGCCAGGGTCTGCCTTACACGTTGTGAATAGTTTTGGCTAATTATTTTTACGACCAGCCGCCTGCCTGACATCAACCCTCTTTGTGAATGCATTAATCAGTGATGTCTAAATACTCTTAGAAAGTACATATGACTCGGAAAAATCACATTGGTACTTGCCGGGATCGAACCCGTGCCCTCATGAATGAGAGGCGGGTATTTTAACCACTAGGCCACCACTGACTTATTTTTAATAATTTCCTTACAAAATATATTTTTTAAATATTAGCTATCATAGATAATAATTCTATTTGATAAAATCATTACTCATTTTCATTATGATATGGGAGTATAATCTTTTGCAATCGGAGAAACTTGAAAACCACAAGCCTAGTGTGGGTAATCTGGTTACCTTGTAAATAAAGAAAGCCTATTAACTGTCTATCTGGTAAAGTTATTACTTATGGTTAACTGTAATTCGTATCATAAAATAAGTCCCATCTGCATCTTGGTGAGTTTTCGTTTACATTTTCTTATATTATATTATCGACATATTAAGTTGATAATCAATAAATACTTTACAACGCTATCCGTTTTGTAGAAAAATGAATTTCTTCTAGGTTTGTTAATATTTTTTACCATACCTATACATATAATTTTTGTGGTATAAGCAGTAGTTATGCGTGTAACGCTATAAAAATTTGGCCTAGCATTCAGTGTAACACTGTATTAAGGAATATATATATATATATATAAATATGTATATACTATAGCATTGTTAGATCCTCATTAATATGATGCTCCAAAATTTTCTTTAATGCATATCGCAACCAGCAATCATGCCGTTTGGTTTGTAAGTATTGGTTTAGTTATTTATATTAACCAATTTTTTTGAGTTATGGTTTAATTAACATTTAATTTTTAATTTCAGCATTATTATAACAGGATTGCTGGCCTTCGGTGCATATTGGACGACTAAATACATAATTAACCTGTCAAACAGCAGCCCTCAGACGGACACATTGGTCAATAACATGTCGACAGTTTTCCCCAAGACCTAGAACTGTCACGGACGACGCAAAACAGAAGTACACTAATAAGAAACCTCAGCCGTCTTTATGAAGTGAATATAACATGTTTGTATACATAAAATTTATCACATTTTAAAATCTCTATTCTTTAAATTTTCCTTTCGCAATGAATTTCTGGTTCTATTAACAAAGCTGTATATGAAAAGAATTTACCTTTAAAAATATTTTGCAATAATACTAAGAATACCTATGTATGTATTACTAAACATTTTTTTTAATGAATCTTTACATTTGGGAGTTACTTTTAATATTTGTAAATATATTAATAGTCGATGTTTAATTAACGATGCTAAGTAACAGCTCAGATTTCTGTAAAAATCTTCTTTAAATCCGAGATGACACTGTGTATATTACTTTAAACAATAACAAATTTACTTAGTTTCTCTTAAATGTTTATTTTGTCAACCTTATATAAGAATTGCATATAAAATACTTGAAAATCCTCATCAATTTTACAGCTATAAGTAAACAAAAACAAACATAAGAAATACACAATTCCTCATAAAATATATATCAAAAAGTTAACTTAAATACAATCATATATTTTTACATATATGTTGTAAAAAAGATTTCGTTATCTTTTATCATTATTGAGTACACACTAGTTGTATTTTATATCTACATATATTTTGAACTTCACTTCCTCTAAAGTATATTTACAAGAATGTTATCTATAACTAAAAATAAAAAACAAACTTACGAATAACTTAAAGCTAATTATGATGCAAAATATTAAGTATTAATAATTTACGTTAGTGGATCGTGTTTCATCCAATCTAGGCCAGTCAAATTAGCGATGGGCACATCATTATTTTGAGTATCCATGTCCAACAAAAATCTTATACCCAAATACAATGTGACCGCGAGCGCTCCAGTGACTAGAAACCTACAAATAGCATCTTTACTCAACATAAGCCATGTTTGTTAAATAATAAAATTATTGTTAAACTCCATATATAGTACTTACGTGCCAACAACTACCATTTTCAATCTTATCATATGATAAACACTTCTAAGAAGATTACATACGCTACTCAATTAGCCTTTCAATGACCAACACGATATGAGGCTCTGTGTTTAAATTAATTTATTTAATAAATATTTTGCACAAAAATAAATAAACAAATAAAAGGATATAAACAAAACCAGATCCGCTTTTTGTTTGCATTTAAAAGAAAATATTCCAAAATGAATATAGCTCAATTTTTTCTTGTAATGTTTTGGATATTGTTATTATATGTTTATGTTTGGAAGCAAAAGTTCTTTACGTACATTTCCTTAATCAGAGGATTTCTAGCAGTTGTCTTAGAGGAAAAGAGTTGTAATTTCTACGTCTTATCTACGACAAACAGACGACAGACATGACACGATTTATGCTCAGCAATATGTATTGGCCAAATCGCCAGAAAGGGTTTTTGCCCGGGATTTCTGGATGCTTAGAACACAACACTTTGCTATCGGAGAGTTTAAAAGAATCTAGAAAAAGCGAGCGGTAAATGTCAGTGTCTGTGTCTTGGTAGGCGGAACACAAGATACACGTCATACTATCCGGGACTATCGTTAGGCGGTCAATGCGTTTCTGCGGTTACGGAAAATGCACCATTTAAATTTCTCGGTTAAAGGATTAATAATATAGGTCGTACTCTATCTTTGGAAGGAATAGTAGATAGCTTTTTGGACGAACTCAACAAGGTAGATAGAGAACAGATTAGTAACGTCAAAGAAGCTTGGATCTACGATAATTACCTAACTTTACGTTTAATTTGGCATTTCTTCGTCTATGATTTTAATAAAACCCTTTTGTCAAAATAAGCCGGCATCGTCATAAAGATGTTGAAGTCGTGGTTCGGGCTCGCGTTAACGGCTGTTTCATCGGCTTTATTCAGGGATCACAATAGTTTTGGGATGAATCTAAAAAGGCCATTGGAGTTTTATAAACACCTAAGACTTTTCAAGAGATTCCTGGGGAAATCCTATGATGACGTCGTTACATCGCTCCCAAAAGACAGAGATACCCCAGAGCTAGAATCACGACTGCAATTCCATAAACAGTTTAAGATAGGAGCACAAAGTAACAGAGTAGGGTTAGGATCAAGTAACAAAGTCCAAGATGTGGATATATTGAAGCCTTTTATTCGGCAAGATGATAATGAGAAATATAAGATACATGCACTGAGTTTAGAAATGCAGAACAAGTGGTTAGACAACGCAGATTTTTGCATACCATTAGCACTAAAATGGCGCATCAGGGGGTTTTGTGACAGAATGCACTAGGGTTATAAAATCAAACGTTAAGCCTTACTCTATCCTTAAAGTGGCTTCTGATTGGACTATAATGTATGTATGTATGTATAATATGTATGAGAAACAGTACAAAATTCCCGAGGATATTTGTGCGTCGACCTCCAAACCAGACATATTTTTGTATTAGCGAATTTTAAAGCGCGTTGCTATGATAAAGCTTACGGTTCCTTGGGAAACCAACATCACCAAAGACCATACGATCAAAGTCAATAAATATTACGAGTTCATTAACGAACTAACTCGAAATATTACTAATACTAATCGTCGTGGATTTCTCCGCGGTAGTAGTGGGAGCGAGAGGTATAACAGCTAAATCTCTCTACAACCTACTGAAATCAATTCATTCCTAGAGCGTACTTCGAAGGCAGCCCTAGTAGGTTCTTATCAAATTTGGTTAGGTAGGGAGAGGAGCTTGGATACTTGGGTCGCAAGTCCCAGGCACTGTTGAAGCTCATCTCTCTGCAACGCAATGGACCCGGCACCCACACAGTGAATCCATTGAATGCTAAGAGGTTTCGTCTCATGTTATATAAGATTGACGTCAATGTTAAGTGTGTTTGTGTGAAATTTGTCTGTGGTATCGTAATACCTCCAATGGATTAACCAATTTCGATGCGGTTTTTTCATTGAGAACCAGTCTCCTTATCGTTGATCTTAGCTTTGTTTGGTTAATATCATTAAGTAATATAAGAGTATCGACTCTTTTCTAAAATGATGAAAGGCATATCTGGCTTAAGATCATTCACGTGTGCCAGTTTAATCATTAATGATAATTAGTGCACAATAGTTTCTTTTAATTTTTTGTTTTTGTTAGTCAGTTATGTAAACTTAACAGTACATTACTAAATAAAACCATTTTCGAGTACATTTTATAAACTGTATGTGTAAGTATAAAACTATTAATACCCGTTTCAAACAATTTTTATTTCAGTGCAATTTATTTAAATATATTCAGTTACTAAAAGAAATATGATTTCTATTGCTCTTTAATCCGTCTTGAAAGTGTTTTTTTGACTTTTCATCTGTTGAATAAAACTACGTAGGTATATATGCAAAAACGTACAACGGCATCGCTTCGCCCGGTCCTAGAGCGTTGGATGAGACGGAAACGCAAACCCCTCACTTACCGTCTGACGCAGGTTTTCACCGGGCACGGGTGCTTCGGTGACTACTTGCGTCGGACGGCCAGGAGAGAGCTGGGAGTAGGCTGCCATGAGTGCGGCGCTGCGGTGGACTCGGCCCAGCACACCCTCGAGGTGTGCCCAAGATGGGCTGCGCAGCGGCAAGATCTTGTGGCGGTTTTCGGCGGAGTGGACTTGTCGCTTTCGAGTGTCGCAGAGAAGATGCTCGAGAGTGACAGGTCCTGGCTGGCGGTGTCCTCTTTCTGTGAGACGGTCATAACTACGAAGGAGGCATCTGAGCGGGAAAGGGAGGATGCGGTCGATGCACCCTCCCTCCGCAGACGACGGACGGGGGTGCGACGGAGGCGATTCCAACGCCTCCAATAGCACCCCTGCTCTCCGAGCTGGGGTCGGGCTGGTAACCCGTCTCTAATGAAAGCCCGGCGTCGTCGGGGCGATCCCAATTGCCGGGATCGCCCCCTTTCTCCGAGGGAGTAAGTCTGGTTTTTGCCAGGACCGGCCAGTCGCTGGTGTGCCCTGTCGCTGACAGATCTGGGGTACACCGACATAGCGGCCAATGGCTTTCGCAGTAGTTTTAGTGAGTAGGGGCCTGCCCTGGCCGAGTCTCACACATCCCATCCGGTCCCATCAAGGCCGGTTTGACGGCTCGTAAAAAGAGTTTCCCTGCGACATCAAAAAAAAAAGGTATATTTGCAATATTTTTATTAATCTCACAATTAAAGCTAAGCCTAGTGTCTATACCATATTTCCATTGTAGTCTAGACCAGTTCTGTTTCAATACATTCAATAGATAATGCATGATTATTGTATGCTATGATAACCTTTTTATCTAAATTATCTTTAAACAAAAGTCGCTGGAAAAGAGACAATGGAGGATTGATCTGGCAATTTAATCTAAGATATATATTGTTTTGTTTTTTATTTACATAATTCAATACCAGTAAGGTCTGATTTAGTTCTCAACTGTTTCTTTACAGAATAAACAGAATAAAGTTACAAGAAACGAGCAGAAAAATGTGTTGATATATAATTAAAAACAAAATATTCAATAATTCGTTCCCAGTTGTGAAGGAATGAAAAATTAAATTACACATAATATAAATGTCTTTCAGAATCAGCTGTCATTGTGTTAGAATATATGTAGTCGTAGTTCAAGAAATAAGAAAATAAGCAGGTAGTGAGAAAGATATGACTATGTGTATTCTATAGCTTCTTCACGTATTTTCAAAAGTATAAGTGTCTATAAGAAGGACAGCAAAACTTACTACTAGAAACGAAGGAAGGCAATGATATATATATACATATATATTTCCTAATTAATATATATATATATTAATTAGGAAATCTATTACGAAGTTTTAAAAATAAACAGCTGGATAGGCAAATAAGTGGACATTATTTTTATTTTCTTATTCCGTTTTGTTTTGCCTCCTCATCTCACTCATCTCTTCAAAACTGTTCATTCACAACTTCTTCTTCTTCCTTAATCACTTCACTTTTGGCTAACAATATTATAAAATTTCGTCTTTATTGTAAATTATCCTAAAATTATATAAATTTATATGTAAAATACAATATCACATAAGAATTTTCAACGGACTAGTAGTCTTTTATAAAATAAACTTCAATAATGTGGTCTTGTTTGAGGGAGCTAATCAGTTTCATTTTATTACCTTACAAGTAAAAGATTTCAAAATGAAAGCAGTGGATGAGAAATTATATAACAAAAACATAGTTACACGATCTTAATGTTAGATACATCACTCATATTGTGGACCTTGATTGCAATTTACGTTAAAATATGAAGGAAAATATAAATATATAGTACGCTAAATTGCACGTTGTTCATCGTAGAAGTTTAGCTTCTTGAACGGTCATGTTGTTTCATATAAATACAGAAACATTAATTACTGGCACAGTGTACATAACTTCGTCATTTTACATGCATCGGCGTAGACTATATATTTATAATAATTAAAATGGTGAGGTCAAATTTCCAGTTATGCTATCAATCATAGCTGTGTTTTCTAGGTAGGTGGGATTTCAGTAAGTGTCGGTGGCGAGTCTTCCTCCGGTTCATATGGCATCAAAAAGTACTTTGTGCCCCAATACGCGGAGCATGCTATCACGCAGGCAATTAGAAGGCTAAAATTATAATAAAACCATATAAAATCAAGCTTAATATTCAACTTTCTTTTCAACGTGACTCTGAAAATATCTTTCGAGGAAAACAAATTATAGACTGTAGTCGGTGGATATTTTTGGTACACAATTTACCTTCTATTTGAACTTCTAATAGAAAAGAAATTATAAGATTAGTTATGCATACAATTATAACAAATAAGAACTTGAATTATGCTTACAATCCAAAAGCCATTCTACAAAATATTCATTTTCTCACTATCAAACTGAGATAACCTAACTCAATGATGAAGTGTTTAACCGGGGATTTTACTCAAATCATACTCTTTTATAAACTCATTACATAAAGGTACTTGTATATCTCTTCTCTTACTATTTATATATAATTATAATAGATTACCAACTTTAAAAACTTCGTGTACATACTTCTAAAATATACACTTATATTAGCCAGAATCATGTTATAATTTCTAACAATAACAAAATATTTAATTTATAAAAAATAAATTAAAATATATTTAATAGAAAACCAATCAAATTTATAACTGTTTGATACCTATTTTAAGATTTATGTAAATGCAACGTGATTAATTCTTCAGTCGAGAAATCATTTGGAAGGCGTCTTTACTCATTCTAAGAAAGAACAATAAGTACTGTTTTCAAACAGGATCTCTAAATCATGTGGGAAAATGTTTACTTTCATTACCTATTATATTTCTCATGATTTTTATATATTAAATATTTTGTAACCAGCTCAGTTCTCGAAGAAATGAAATCGAATTCATTTTTATGTTGGATAAAATCGTATAATTCATATTTCTTATTAATAATAATATTTAAAAAAGATTAAATATACCATTTATACATAAGAAAAAAAAGTTATGTTTTAAAAAACAGATTTTCAAAATCATTCATATAAAAATAATGGGTAAATTGTTAAGAATAAATTAGACTAAGCTTCTGAAGGACTGTTGTTATTGTAGATTTTATCACATTAAATTATACGTATTGATATTTCATCTAACAATAAATTATTTATTACCATTAAACGTCGCTTTCGTCTTTTTAATAAGTTTTATAAATGTTTCTATTATCCTAATGATATAACAAACACAAAGCGTGTAAAGATGATCAGATGTTTGAGTCTTCCGTTAAGAATACTATTAGATCTTTACTCAACTTTCCTATTTTCGATAATTAGAGACCCTTACCCAAGTTTGTATCGTACATAATATATATGGAGAGTTTATAGTTTTATTAACATTATCATCATCAGCCTATCGAAACCCATGGCTGAGCAAAGACCTTTTCTCACATGAAGAAGGTTAGAGTGTTAATCACCAGACTTGCTCAAGGCATCTGCCTTGGCGATTGGCGATTTGAAACTTATAATATTAATGTGAATGAGAAATATAAAACGTATCGTCTGGAAAGTAACGATATGAACTTGTATTCAGTTTTCTATGGTTTAGTAATTTCGATCTGCTTGGAGTTTGTATATTTTTTTAATGTGTTTGTACGTGTATTATACAGGTCTGAAATTTTCAACGGACGGTAGTCTTTTATAACATCAATTTTAATAATGTGATCTTGTTTGAGGGAGCTAATAAGTTTCATATTTTTTTTTTTTTATTGGTTCATAAAACTGGTTACAATCCTTAAAATGTCAAACTTAATATAAACATGAACATAGATTGAAACCTTCTGGATATGAACACAGCATGCGTATAAATATATATGTGTCATGCGGTGTACAATCAAAATTTTAAATATCTAAAGTGAAACTTGTTGTTTATATAAAAGCATATAAATACAAATAGTAAAACAACAGCAATAATAACATTAGAGAGAAAAAAAAAACTACTACTTAAAAACACTACTACTTAGCTAAATATTTACAATGTAAGAATTTGTTTTTTAAAAGAGGCTAAAGAACTACAGAATATATCACACTCATTTAAATGGACATTTATTGTTGAACAAATGCGATACAAAGGCGCGTGTTGGAAGATATTCGTTCGACATGTGGGTAAACTAAAGGTTGTTCTGTTATGTAGCCTACTACTGGGGCGGTGTACACTGAATTTAAGGCGTTCAAGCAGGTCTGGTGACTCAATATAATTATGGATAACTTTATATAAAAATAATATGTCAATAAATTTTCGACGGTCACTCAGAGATTTCATGTGATAAAATTGTAATCGAGACTCATATGAATCCAAGGTCTGACACCTATGACCCGTATATGCTAGATGATACAGAAAACGTTTTTGCACGGATTCTAATCTCATTGAATGAATATTATAGCTTGGATTCCAAACAACGCTGTAATATTCTATGATATTCGAACCAAAGAGTTATACACCGTAATAATTAGATGAGGATCATTAAAAAGTTTCATTTGGCGATTTATGAAACCTGATAGTTTAGAAGCTCTTTTGATTATGCCGTCAATATGATCACGAAAAGATAGGGTATGATCAAATAATACACCTAAATCTTTGATAACATATACTTGTTTTAGTGGAACTTTATAGATGTAATAATTTTTATCAATTACATTTTTTTCCTTGAAAATCTGATAAAAACACATTTATCAGTATTTAATTCCATTAAATTGTTTTTACACCATAGTTCGATATTTTCAAGATCTTTTTGTAATATCAACGGATCTTTATCATCATTAATTACACGATACACTTTTAGGTCATCGGCGTAAAATTTGAATTTAGAATTAATAACATAACTAAGATCGTTTTTAAATATTAAGAAAAATAAAGGCCCCAAGTGGGAACCTTGTGGAACCCCACATGGGATGTGAAGAATATCAGACTTAACTCCAAATAGCGTCACTAACTGCGATCGATTTTTTAAGTACGATTCACACCATCTCAGTAAAACACTTAACAATGTAATTTACAGTAAACGTTAACGTCCACACTAGGCTAGGCTTGTATCGTGGACATCGATTCTTTTTTAGCAGAGACGATTCAGACAATCACACAGAAGGTGTATCCAGAAAAAAAAATGTGATTTGGTACTGTACTTAAAGTTGTTGACAATTTATAAAAATATCTTTATTATACTATGATATTACAAACATTTTAAAATTAATTGTATAACTGATCAATCAATTCGAAAGTTGGATTTCTAAGTGAAGTGTAGGAGTTGTGAGAGAGTGTGTGTGTGCGTTTGTGGGTGTGTGGGTGTGCGTGTGTGTGGTTATAGGCGTGCGTGCGTCCGTATGTGAGTGTGTGTCTCTAAAATCTAAAACGAAAACAGACTTACCATTGCTATAATTAAATTTTTTTATTTCACTATTTTTGTAAAGTGTTCGGAATCATTGTAAGACCAATTTATTAATAAATTTGTGATATTTATTTTTACTTCTCTATGTGAAAGGTTCCTCAGGTCGAAAATCTTATTAATTTTATTGTAAATATAAGGAAAGAGAAAGGAGAAAATCGTGCTGCAAAAGCGGTTTTTACTGCAAAACTTGGTGCCTTAAATCTGCGGTTTGTTGTATTTTTGGACACGGAGAAATTTAGTACAATTTTGTGAGTGGCTAAGACGGCTTGCAAAATATAAAGGCGTCGTACACTTAGGATTTTGGCTTCTATGTAAAGTTTGTCGTGGGGTAATAATATGGTTTTTTAAGCATAACTTTTATTAAAGAGCGTTGAGATCTTTCCAGAGTAATGAGGCGTGTTTGAGTTGCCCCACCCCAAACCTTTATGCAGTATGAAATTACTGACTACTATAATGTAAAATATAGGGTTTTTAAAAGATTTAGGTCTGCAATTTCCCTGAGTCGCTTTGTAACGTGGATTTGTTTGCGGGTTCTTGTCGACATAGCACCGATATGTTTTTTTAAGGTCATTTTCTCATCTAACATGACTCCAAGGTATTTTATATTGGGTAATTTTTGTATACCGTTACATTCGCAAATTAATGTTGACAGGGAATCAGCGGATAATAAGCACTGCGGGTTGGTATGCACTGTTATGTCGGAGGCAGTGTCTAGTCGTGAAGCAGCCGTTTTGTGGAAACAGATTATTTAGTCTTCACCTTGTTTAATGCTAATAGGCTCTCATTTAGCCACGTATATATACATTTCATACCACCCCGCATAATCTCGTAGCACAAGTCCCAGCCCCTTCCATGAAACAAAATTGCAGTGTCATCAGCGTAACAGATGGATTCAGCATGAGAAAAATTCAAGATGCTTATGTCATTCATGTATACAAGAAAGAGGGTTGGTCCAAGTACACTACCCTGAGGCACTCCATAGGACATGTTGACAAAGCCACTGGTATAAGATCCCACCCTAGTACATTGCCTCCTATCGATTAGGTAACTTCGAAAACATTCCAGTGTTATCCCTCGAATGCCTATTTTTTTGAGTTTCGGTAAAAGGATTCCTACAGAAACAGTATCGAAGGCCTTGGACAAGTCAAGGAAGACTCCAACAAAAGCCTCTCCGTTATCTAGAAAGGAGGATATTTTTTCAGTTAGTAGAGTGACAGCATTCTCTGTTGATTTATTATTACGAAAACCGAACTGGTTGCTCATTATGATATTGTTATCCTCTAAGTATGGAATTAGTCGTTTATTTACGATTTGTTTCATTATCTTTGAAAAAGCGGGTAGTAGGGATATGGGTCTGTAGTTTGTCGGTACCTTAGAGTCTCCTCCTTTAATTATCGGAATAACTACAGCGGTATTCCACGAAGTGGGTACTGTACCAGTTAAAACACTACAGTTTAATAGGTACGTTAGCGGTTGCAGAATTTGGTTTTTAATAGTTTTGATATGTCGATTGGTTATGCCGTCTAGTCCAGGTGAACAATCTTTTTTTAAGCTCATAATTATTGCTCCACCCTCTTGACAATTTTTGGCCTCATGAAAAAGGACTTGAGAGGAGCAGAGCTTGATTTAATTTGTGCAGCAAGTATTTCTTCGCTATTGCTTGTATTAGCTAATGTATTTTCAGCCAATGTCTTCCCCACAGATACAAAGAAGTCATTACAAAAATTTGCGGATTCCAAAGGAGAAGATTTAGAATCTAATAAATTGGTAGATATTGTAGTTCTAGTATTAGCTCTATGAGAAATGTGGTTAATTGCAAATTTATTCCCATAGAGGGTTGATGTCAGGCAGGCGGCAGGTCGTAAAAACAATTAGCCAAAACTATTCACAACATGTAAGGCAGATCCTGGCTAAAGCTAGGAAATTGCCAGGTAGAAGAAGAAGAATAATGTGGTTAATTGCACGCCATAGTTCTTTTGGTTTATTTAGGTTTTCGTTAAGTAGGTCTGTCTCATATTTATATTTTCGGATTAAATTAAAGTAGAAATTTCGATACCGGGAATAAGTGGTTTTCTTAACTGCGTCATTTGGTGATTTTCTGCTCTCTATGTATAGCTTATCTCTTACCTTGGCGCATCGTAATAACCCTGGGGTCATCCAAGGTTTTAGTATAACTTTAGTACGGCTTAGTTTCACGATTTTAGTATTGTCTTGGATTATGGTTTTTATTGTGTTAACAAATATTTCTGTTTGGTCTGAGATATTCGTGCTAGACATCAAGCTTGACCAGTTTAATAGTTCTAATTCATGGATGGCCCTTTCAAAATTTGTCACAGTTTTTGTTTTAACTTTTTCAGTCCTCTAATTATTTTTATTGTTTGCAATTCCAGTTATTACCATATCGTGATCGGCCACTGCAGTAGGAAACACAATAGTTTCAATTCTATCTTTACCTTTATAGAATACATGATCCAGGCATGCTGAATTTCTAGTTGGTCTGTCTACCGCAGCAAGCAGACCAAGTTCCACCATTAACCATAAGTATTCTGATGCGGTATCAATATCGGCCTATTGATTGGCAATATTGATATTTATGTCCCCCGTAAAGATAAAGCATGGTTTTTGGTTTAGGCTTTTTATAGTTTTACTCAAAAATTCTAAGAAAGGGGTAATTACTTTAAATGAGGATGATCTATAAATGGCTAAGAGATTTATTACGTTAGGGATTTCTACAGCGAGACAGTTGGCTTCATCAACGTCTGATTCATGAACTTGTGCGGTCCAATTATCTCTTATGTACACAACCAAACCTCCGGCTTTATTAATATATTTCGTAGTTTTGTAACTTACGTAAACAGGTATTTGTTGAATGACTGATGAGTCATCAATCCAACATTCCGTCAAAACAATGACATTAAAAGCTACATTAAGTGTTTGAAGAGTGATAAGAAAACTGTTGAAGTTGCAGTTGCGGCTTCTAAAGTTAAAGGTAAGTATTTTAAAGTTCAATTTGCACACCTTATTGTAGCATTCATTATGCGTAACAAAATGGTGGCATACTATTCTATCGGAATTATCGACATCCTCTAAAAAAATCACGTGACGCCATCTGTGATTTGTTTTGAAGTGAGGGACTTTGATATTGTACATTGTAAGTATTTTAGTATAACCACCATTTTGTACGTTTTGTATGTAGTGTAGTGAGTTATAATGTAGTGTAAGGGAGTCTGTGTAAAGAATTGTTGTGGATATAATGTAGTTGGCTGTGTAGTGTAAATGTCAATTGCTGTAGAGTAATTTGGTGTCGTTGTGTTAGATTCAGCCTGTTGGTAGTTTTGTATATTCCCATGTAAAAAAATAGATATAGTGAGGTATATAACAAAAACAGTTTTGCACTTTCCTTTGTTACCGTTCACTGTCTCCAGAAGATGCTTTGACTTCAGATCCGACGTATTTATCCAGATCCTGGATTGTTCGAATGAGGATGGCGGGACTTCTGTTTTCCTCAGTATTTTCTGTTTTACGAATATAAATGAATCCGTTGCGAACCCAACAGAATCGGATGCCGTAGTGCTGGGACCGCTACCTCGCTTCCCGAAATAACAGTCTATTCAATTTTGTCAGACGTTCATTCACGTACAGCTTTCTAGGTGGAGCTTGAACGATGCTTTCAGTTGTGAAAACATCCTTCAAGCTCCACCTAGAAATTCTCTAGTACACATTTAAAATGATTCTGTTTTTTGTTATTAGTCAGTGGTGGCCTAGTGGTTAAAAAGCCCGCCTCTCAAGCATGAGGGCGCGGGTTCGATCTTGGCAAGTACCAATGTAATTTTTCCGAGTCATATGTACTTTCTAAGAGTATTTAGACACCACTGACATACGGTGAAGGAAAACATCGTGAGGAAACCTGAACTTATAATTTCCCAATTATAAGTTTGAAATCACCAACCCGTCTTGAGCAAGCGTGGTGATTAATGCTCAAACCTTTTCCATGTGAGAAGAGGCCTGTGTATTTTACACGTCTGACTATTTTTCATGTCTGAGATCTGTTTTTTGACCTTTGTCGTTATGCAGTTCTTCAATAAAAGAAATAAAGAATCGCTTGCTGTTATTGTAAGGTGCTGCTAAGATTTGCCGCTACTGTTGTTGTTAATTACTCGAAGGTTGGTAAAATGTAAAATAAAATAATAAAATCATATACCGAGTAAATCCTAGTAATAAATCATCATTTTTATCAAAAAAATATAGATTTATTTTAATTTTATTGCGTTTTTAGAGGTTCGGATATTACATCTGGTGAAAAAGATTATGACGGACTACTAAACAAGAAACCTTAGTGTGCTGAAATAATGTTTGTAATGTAAGTGCTGTAATAACTTTCTGTGGAATCATAAAATAATGACAACTTTCTTACTATTACTGCACAGATGTCGCAATCATGTCTTTATAAAGGTCAAGTTATATTTAAATTAATTATTATTGTCCCAAAAAAGAATATTATTTAAAGGGTATTTTTGTAAAAAATATGTCATAAATTGGGTGAGTACATACTTTTTGGGTTAAATCAAAACAAACAAAAATTTTATCATATTTCTTCGTTAAGTTTATACTTTATTTTTTATATTAATAATAGTTTGATAATATAAAATTTTATGTAAAAAATTACAATATTTCCTTGTATATGTTATGCTCAAAGATAGAAAACGCTCAGAGAGCGAAAAAATGCCTCACAACGCTTTCTGGTCAGAGTAAAACATCCACATCGCGAAAATCTTGTTTCGGGTCTAATGTTAACGCGCACGAATCGTTGTGGCAATCGCAGAAAGACCAAATAGCGACATTCGTGGCGTGGCTTTCATATTCTTCTTCTATCTGGCAACTTCCCAGCTTTAGCTAGGGTCTGCCTTACATGTTGTGAATAGTTTTGGCTAATTGTGCCGCCTGCCTGGCATCAATCCTCTTTGGGAATGTATTAATCAGTAATGTCTAAATAATTTTAGAAAGTACACATGACTCGTAAAAATCACCTTGGTACTTGCCAAGATCGAACCCGCGCCCTCATGCATGAGAGGCGGGCCTTTTAACCATTAGGCCACCACTGACTTGCTTCGCTTTCATACTATTCGATCATTTTGCATTGTGGCAATGAAGAAAAGCCATGACGCGTATTGAATATTATTTAATTACGACGCACACTACTTTTCGATATGGATCCTACTGGACCTAGGCTGGAGACATTTTGGTTGATGTCCTTACGAAATATTTTTTAATTCATTACCAAATATATTATAAAATTATATGAATGAAACTGAAACGTTTGTTATTTATTGAAATTACTTTATATTTATAATATCAACGTATTATGTAATAAATTACTGAACATAATATATTAATAATTTTTAAATAATTTCTAATGCACTTAAGATTTATTCGGGATTTTAATTTTTTCTGAGAATAAAAATTCTTTCAAGTAATAAAAATATTGAACATAAATAATAAATAGATGTGTATTGATCACCAATAAACATCAATAATGTACTTATATTAGAAATTACAATAAATATGAAAAGAAATGTATTTGATTGCTATTGCTGAGCCGCCAAGTTCCAACCTGTCCCTCGGGATTTGGTTTAACCAATGAATGCTCAGAACGCTTCATTCGGGTCATTAAGGTGTAAAATAATATACAATATTTATAAAGACAACCATGTTGAACTAGCTGTTCTAAGACACTTTTCTTGTTTGGGCGTCGCTACTTTTGGTTAACATCACAAAGACAGTAACGCCATCTAACGATAAAGGAATAAACTATTAATATAACGGAACATAAGATAGCATTTTCGTGTAAAATAGTAGCGTATTTTGTTGTTTTTAGTGAGTGGTAATTTTGCAACATAATATATATGTCTGACAAATATATTTTTGTCTTTTTGTTTTATAAGCGATAGTTAATGAAACGCAAAATTAATACTTTAAAGTATCTTAAAATTTATATCATAAAATCATTTCACTAATACTTGAAAGCAGAAGTCTTTGTTATTTCACTATATTTTGTTTTAACGGTTTCTAAATATAACAGTAATTAGATATTACAGCGTTATATTACTGATTTGTTATATTACATTTATAGTGATGTCATAATTTATTTTGGAATATGTTTTTTGCACTATTTATCCTAGACCATTCAGATCATAAAGGTTACGGCCCTTACTGTTTTTCTTATCAATAATATTACCATTTTTTTTGACATCAAATAACTTATACTGTTATTGGATGTCAAAAAAATGATAATATCATATACTGTTCGTACTGTACGGGTACTGTTCGTCTTTTATTCCAGTACCATCCGGTGTACCACAAGGGTCTCATTTAGGTCCATTACTTTTTATCATTTATATAAATGACGTAAAATCCATTTTTAGGCATTCCAACTTCTTATTGTATGCAGATGACAAAAAGATTTTTAAAATTATTAAAAAAGAAACGGACTCCTTTGATCTACAAAAAGATCTGGACTCTTTAAATAGATATTGTCATTTTCTTTATCTAAATATTAATAAATGTAATTCTATAACATTTACCCGTAAAAAGCGTAGAGACGAAACCTCTTAGCCTTCAATGGATTCACCGTGCGGGTGCCGGTTCCATTGCGTTACAGGGAGAGGAGCTTCAACAGTGCTTGGGACTTGCGACCCAAGTGTAGGTTTAAGGGGCCCCTATCTAACGCGCGTTAAACGCTTACCTCCACTGTCCAAGCTCCTCTCTCTACCTAACCAAATGTGAAAGGAACCTACTAGGACTGCCTTCAAAGTACGTTCTAAGAATGTATTAATGTGTGTTCTGGACAGGCCCAAGTCTTTTAGTAGGTTGTAGAGAAATTTCGCTGTTATACCTCTCGATCCAACTTCTACCGCGTACAAATCCACGACGAACCTATTTCGAGTGAGTTCGTTAGTGAGCTCGTAATATTTGTTGACCTTGATGGTATGGTCTTTGGGGATGTTGATTTCCCAAGGAACCGTAAGCTCTATCATCACAATGCGCTTTAAAATTCGCGAATATAAAAATATATCCGGTCTGGAGGCCGACGCACAAATATCCTCGGGGATCCTGTATTGTTTTTCATACGTATCTATCATGATAGTCCAATCCGAAGCCGCTTTAATGATGGAGTAAGGCTTGAAGCTTGATTTTCTAGCCCTAGTGCCTTCTCTCACAAAACCTACTGATCGCTCGTTTGTAGTTATTGTCCTTTGCGCTCTGGCTACCGTGAGACTAGCCGCTTCACGTATGATTTCTAGAACCCTATTGTGACGACAGAAGTATTGACCGCTGTCCAGGAGTACCTTACATCCCACCAGCAAATGCTTAGCAGTTCCAACTGCCTTTCCACAGATATAGCAAGTTTTTTCGGTACCTTTAGCCCATCTTACTAAATTACTCTGATCTGGAAGAGTCATCTGGAAAGCATTGAGATAGAATTTTAGCAATGGTGGCGACCAATCATGAATTAAGGTGCGCCATTTTAGTGCTAATGGGATGCAAAAATCTCCTATGTCTAACCACTCGTTCTGCATTTCTAAACTCATTGCATGGATCTTATATTTATCATTCTCGTCTTGCCGAATAAAAGACTTCAATAGATCCGTATCTTGGACTTTCTTACTTGATCCTAACCCTACTCTGTTGCTTTGTGCTCCTATCATAAACTGCTTAATTAATTAATTAAATTAATTTTGACTACAAATTAAAGGATAGCTGTATAAAAAGGGTTTCAGTCGCTAAAGATCTTGGTGTCTATTTGTATTCCAAACTACTTTTTGATGATCATATTGCTCATATTACATCCAAAGCTTACAGATTACTAGGGTTCGTGTTGAGGATATCCAGGGAATTTAGGCATATGTCAACCCTTATCCTTTTATATAAATCACTAGTTAGACCTTTACTTGAATATGCCTCATTTGTTTGGAATCCTCAATACGAAACTTATATAGAAATAATAAATAAAGTCCATTATTTATTTAAAAAACACTTAAAACGTAGAACCGCTGGTAATAATATAACTATGAAGCAACTGCCATTGCCTTGTAATAGAAGGATCGAAAGAGATCAAATATTGTTATACAAGATACTGAACAATCGAATCGACTCCAGTTACCTTCTCTCTAGATTGAATCTTAACTGTCCTAGATTAAATTCTCGAAGCAAACCTATTTTTAATATACCGTATACCCGCACCAAATTTGCAGGAAATGCTTTTATTATTAGAAGTGCTAAATAACACAACAAGATGTTCTTTAAATTCAATATGTTTCATCTCTCTCTCCGTCAATTTAAATCTGCTGTAAAATATTTATTAAATGAATCTGAATGATATTTAACATAACTATATATTGCAATAATTTTTAATTTAAAGTTTTAATTCTAATATTTATAATGATAATATATAATAATTTATAATAGTAATCATTAATATGCTTTCTACACTCTGAAAGTTATTTTTGTATAGTTATTTATTATTTATTTATGTTATTTGTTTTTTATCATAAGAAACTGTTATGGTTTAAGGTTTAATTATGTACAACATTTATAATTATTAATAGCACTGTTTGTTTCCAAAAAATATAAATAAATAAATAAATATGTACGCGTAATAAAGTATAATCTCAATCTAATTTATCTTAAGACATCTGTAATAAGATTATGTTATTGGATTACATACAAATATACATATATTTAAAAAGAAATATTATCCTTTATTTTTGATTTACTCTGCAAACACATACGCGTCTTTTTACCGCCAATTATTTGGATGTAATACAGTGATTTCCTTCAGTTATTACTTATTAGGTATTGAGGTATTCTTGAACATTAACTTCAGGTGCTACATTGAGTCCAATGATTGGGCAGTTGCAGGAAAACTCGGTGAAGTTACAAAAGTATAACAGTATTCCAGGTACGACAGCTTCTTTTCTCTATAAAACGCACAGATCCAGTGGCTTGTAAAATACCGTTGTTACATTTTGGCAAGCGCTGCCAAAAAATACTTCACTCCTTCGCTCTCCGTGGTGAGATGTTTAAAAACTTATCTTTAACCACGACTTGGTAAAAACTAATCTATTAAAATAAAGTGGCCATTGTTTCAGTATAATTCACTTTGGAGAGAGAGCGTAGGATTAAAGAAATTAAATCCTTTTGCTTTTTTCAATACGGCAAATCGCTTTTTCCGTCCTCTTGTAAATAGCAAAGATTTGGAATTCTTATTTTGCTTCCATGTTTGCATTAACCATAATTTGAGTGTCTTCGAAGATAAATAAAAAAAATTACTATGATTTTCGGAAAAACTACTGTATATATCAAATTATTTTTCATTTTACCGGATGTTTCGGTTACTTTACATCAATCGTGATCACGGGTAGACGAGATGGAATTGTCTGTTAATCAGTCTCGTCATATGTAATCTTCCGCCATCATTTCTTAATTTTATTTGTGTAGTCACTGTTCTGGATGAACACACAATAAGCTAAGTGTATCTTGAGGGTGGGAGGAGCTGTTGTTTGGTAAACCTAATGCAACGCCTTAGATTCTCCACGAATTTATAGTTTAATTTAAATGTGTTCTTGTAAATATCTTAGACAACGAAACATGAAATTAAATGAAAAATGATCAAAACGAGCGGTGATAATATTTAATCATTTGTACAAGTGAGAGTATTATTTATGCTTGCCAGTTATTACCTTTCTTTATATTTTTTTTTAATTTTATAGATAGATATGTTTGAAAAACTAATAATGTTATAAATATGATTTCAACCGCCAATTTCAATATAGGCAGTCAAAGTCATGGCGTTAACCGATGCGTATGAATGGATGAATCTGAACAGCTGTGTGGGATTTAAGTTTAGTACTATTGAATTCAAAATTTTTGTCGCATCAGGTGCTAGGTCATGTGCTCTACTGGTCTCCCACAGTCACATAGCAGGTGGCACATTAAGTGGACTACCACCGACAAACAGCTGCACAACCAACTATACATATAGAGTGGCTTCATCGTGACAGTTGGTGACCAGATAAGAAGAGCTATAATTTTTTTTATGTGAAAGGGGTCAACGAGCAAACGGCCTACCTACTTGATGGGAAGTAGTGACCGTCACCCATGGACATCCTCAATATAAATGCGTTACCAACTATGATTGTTGAGGAAAAAAGAGGGGTGGGAATAAGGAAATGGCAGGAAAGGGTGGGAACAGAAAATGGGCAAGCGAATCTCGAACTCATCGGACGAAACGCAGCCACTAAAGGCTACTTCACGCCGATCTTCTGTGAGAGAGTGGTACTTCCACGATTGAGTCAGCCCACGTTCGAGCTATAGTAACTGACCACAGCTAAGGTCTTCTACCTAAATTTTAAACTATTCACTCTTTTCAGTACTATTACAACTGATATGACGTGCTTACTATTATAAATAATTTAAAATTTTATCCAGTTTGTACATATCAGTGGCCTACGCACATAACAACTAAACCTATATTATTTAATTCTTACTTACATACTTTTAATCATACATTACGAAATACAAATGTTTACAGACATTTAAAGGACATTTGATTCACAATTTGTTAAAAGTGCCATCTATAAAGTACATAAAACGAAACATTTTAGACCGGGCCGCTGCTAACTGCTAGCGCCGCTATGCAGCCAGAGCGGCGATAAGTACAACCACTCTCTGCTTATTTTCCATTCAAAAATACTCAAGGACGATCTACAAATCTCGTGTTGTATTGAGGAAATGTTTGTATATATGAGTGCGAAACTAAGCATGTGCTAGTGAAAAATAAGCACTGCATATTTCTATTGTTTATAATCTCGTAGAAAGTCCGTTAATTGTCAAATGAAATAGGGCCCTCTGATTGGTCGCTAACCTGTTCATATATCTTTTTCGTCATTTTATGATTATTGAGTATTGTCGTTAGTCTTTCTAAGCGTGAGTGAATAAGTTTTAATTAGTTAATTAGTGAACAGTGAATTAATTTATTAACGAATTATGAAAAATTACAGCTGTGAGCTCTGTGCTGGTGATGTGTCTTTATCGAAATTAATTACGAGTAGATTTTCAATATTGTCGTTTGATAATGAAATTAAAATAATTACAACTACAATTAGTAACATTACCTTTTTTTTAATTCGATCTCAGCTGGTCACAGGGAAGGTGTGTGGCCAGCTGAGATCGAACTAAAAAAAGGTAACGTTATTCGTTTTAATAAAAAGTATTATGATAGTTATAATAAGCTAGCAGGTCGTGTACACACAAATAACATATTTTGTTTTTCTTGTTTGTTGTTTTCAAATTATAATAATAAGAATCTTCTGATGTCTAATGGATATTCCGATTTAAATAACTTTTATAAAGCTGTGATGAACAGATTGTAATCGTTTTAAGGTCTTTTCCTGGCTAAGACGTAGTTGAGAGATTCATAAAATATATAGATGTTCGTTCTGATCGGACTGCTGTAATATAATGCGCGAATATTATCAATGTTTTAATGGAACTAATATTTTCGGATTACTTTAAAACCGTGATCACGGCAGACATCTCGTCTGACCTTTAAAAATAATATTTATGCGTAGTAATCTGAAAATATTAGTTTCATTTAAATGAATACTTGGTAAAGATCTCATTATTATCAATGTTTTAGAGGATGAAATTATGAAAATTGGTATTTTTTACTCAAACATATTCTGCTTCCCCTACCCAGAATCTCTGGGCACGCCGCTGGTACATATGTATATATAAGGGTCTTAGTATTATTTATCAAAACGTTCGTGGACTCAGATCTAAAACTAATATTTTTTATAGGAACCTTATTCATGTTGACTGTGATATTATATGCCTTAGCGAAACCTGGCTGAATGAGTCT
>JAAAKD020000002.1:3225979-3237701 GCA_010014825.2 Danaus melanippus
TAAAACTTATGAACATCCAAAGCGCTGTAAATACGGTCTTGTAATAAAATTCAATCGTCAGACGCAATTGCTGTATTTGTATGAAGGTTTTAATTGATGGCTGCTGACTAACATATAAAAACTATTAGTTTTATTAAGCCATTTTGATCCTGATATTGAACATTGATGCGTCAGTGACTGATACGGTCTGATTTTTAATAAGATAAGAGAGTGTATTATCAGCCATCGTACGTAATTTTATTTCATTTTGACATTGTTATTAAATAAGGTTATTTATACATTGTTAACTTAGCTCCTTGTTTTTTAGCTTCCAACATTACTCTATTTCATCCATATAATACAAACAAATGAAAAAATTTGTGTATATTTGCATAAGTAAATTATACACCTACTAAGATGATAAAATTCCACTCAGATTTTATTGAAATATAAGGAATCTTCTTACCGAGAACTTGTCATTAATAATTTATTAAGATAATATCTGCTCTGTTTACTTTCCTTAAAGTTATCAAATGATGTTTCAATACGAATATTACTTTATAAATTTATACTCATAAAAAGCTTAATATTGCTACCCTTAAATCACATTTATGTGACGGTTTGTTTTCTTTAATAATATTAAAAATAAAATGATATTAATATTTTAAATTTAAATTTACATTTCATTTTATAACTCATGAACAACATATGTTTATAAAGAATTTTATGTGAGCTCTTACAAAGTAAGGGGTTTTGAAAATACAAAGACACAACAAACTCGTTACATTTATAAAATAAAGGCTTACAGTATTATATTCATGGAAATGTTTTAACTTTAGCATATGATTTTGTAGGCCGTCTCAAGATATTAATTAATTAATACATATTCATACGAAGCTAAGCACATAATGAGTGCATTCCCAAAGCGGCTTTCAAGAAACTCCGCGATGTCAAGGATTTTGATGAAGTTTAATCTATTAGTATAAATAAATGAAGTCCTCGCTGGTATTTAAAAACGCATCACATATTAAAATTGTTTGCTGTGAAGTAGGTACGACATGCAACATTTGGAATGTAAATATGAACAGCGTGTATAAAAACACGCAAGTAAAAATTTAATACAAAGAGACGCTATTTCTTGTGTTACAATTCCATGTATTTATATATCTGAGCTGATGTTTTAAGAACATTAGCGTTCAATCTGTTCTACACTATACACTAACGTTTATCTATCCTTAACTATCTCGCGTCTAACGACCTATTAATGGTAATTTACTTGAAAGATCTCGTACGGTTATCTCCTTATGTTTCCAAAGACGTTTATGTTGCGATGGATGTTGCACAGTTATGTTATAAATTGAATTATTTGTTTTATAATACAATAGGCATATTTTTTCCCTACACAGAGTTTCAATTTTAATTTACTTTTATTTATTTCGCTTCCACTTGAATAAAGATTTAGATTTATTCTGAAATTTATTTATTTGTTATTATTTTACTCATTACATATTTTATACTATTCGTTACTTTATAAAGATGCAGTTTTAGTTCTTTGAACATGTAGAACATATTTCCTAGTTAAAAAGAAAATCAAGATTTTCTCTAGAATTTTTCATATTGGTGCCATTTATAATGATCGAAATGAACTATTACAATATTCTTGTGCTTCATAAGATAACTATAAAGAAATATGAATTATTAACAAACAAACGTATTTATTTATCCACGTGTTTAATATGTATTTTTATTATGTTACCATATTTTTATTTTTAGCATCCCTTTTATTTCTTATATAATTCATGTAAACTAGCAGGTTAACTTAGTTATAAGTCTATTTAAAACCAGCGATCGACAATATCAGTCTGAATTCAATGATATCGGAAATCAAAGTTTGTTTTAATAACAACCAATTAAAAACATTTGTTTTCATTTTATAGTTAAAAATCCTACTTATAGTTTCGTCACGTTCTATTGAATTGCATTAGTACAGCAATAAATGTGCTGATTTTTATGCAGCCCACGCGAGTATAGACGCCGGCGAATACTGTGTATTTCATATAAATGAAAGAGTACATATCAAAATTTATAACAACGTTATAGTATGTACGTTTGTATGTTTGTATGTACTCGTAGAGAAAAAGGTGAAAAATCAATGAAAATCGTTACGAGTACATTCACAAAGCAACTTTATACTTAAGGTTTTATATGAAAATTTCTAAAATACATTTATGGAAAGGAAATTATTTTTCATAACGAACATATTATGGAATAAATGGACTTTTATCTTTAAGTCAACAATGTGAACATTTCACATCGGTTTGCGGTAAACGACGGAATATGCTAAAACTTTGCTTCCTATATCCTAATTTCTAATATAATGTGCTGGTACAAAACTTTCAACTTATAACTCCGTGTCAAAACTTTGTGCTTGGCTTTAAGCGGATATTTGCACTTGGATTAATATATAGTACCCCACTTAAAAAGTTTTTCTATACATTCTAATGGAATAATCTGTTGAGATAAAACCGAAAGTTTGAATGGCGGAGCCAATTATACAAAATAATATTTTACTGTAATTTCATAATTTTTACATTAATGTTCACATTCATAATAAATTTAATAATGTTAGCTGTGTGTTGTTCAGATTCAAAGATATAATGTGCACAATATATATATTATTTTTATAGTAGCTATAGTAGATATCAGAAAATATTTCGATGTCGCAACTTAAGGAAGGATTCAATACCAAATTAGGCATTTCCACCTTTCTGACTGTTTATGTCAAGGTAAAATAATTAGACAAATAATAATAACAATCAAGTATATTCAGTCTTACTCTATAAATAGCATTTCTTAGACACATCCTATCTAAATAATATATAGAAGTTGTTGTTCGCATACAATATAACATAAAAAGCCGCTTTTTTACTATATTAACAAGTATCAAAGAATACTTAAGGTCTTATAAATTTAACAGCGCCTGATAATCCACTAACAAGGGCTGGCTTCAATGCTCTTGAGACTTGCATTATTGCACGTGTTTCCACGTTGTCTAGAGCGTATTGTTTTGTAGTACCCTCAAAACTCCTATGATTGTGTTCAAATTGATTTCTATTCTTTTCAGTTATTTAATCTTTGAAACCGGAAGTACTCACATTGAAGAGTTTTCTACTATAGTCCTTTCTTATAAGCATGTAATAAAAAGGATTTAGCAGACATATTAACTTTAAAGTCTAACGAATAAAAATATATTAATGATTATTTGAATATTTTAACTATTTAGTTTAAAGAATGAAAATTGTAGCGATATAATTTAGTCATGAATTTCAATTGAACTTTGTATTTACAAAATTAAACCTGTCTGTACAAGGTTCAATGCTGGATATTAATTCCAATGGATCAAACAGGAATTGAAATTGAGACAAAGTAACGCTGAAATGCAATGCGTCGGGCTGAGCATAACTGCTGGGTAACGCAATGTTTCCCAGCAGTTATGCTGCCTATTCGACAGCATTACCATCAGGACGTGCTGACGCATAGAAACTGTCTAACGGGTAACCATTATATTGCAACAAATACTCTGTCTTGTGTTTGTTTTGTGATCAGTGCATTTGATAGACGTACTTTATAAACTCAATAATACATAATATGTTTGTGTGCATTTATTTCTAGATCAATAACTCAAAAACTTAACAATATTTTATAATATAAAGTCATAATACAGACGCTTCTTTCCTGCCTTTTATCAAAACAAATAACTATAAAACGGAGGCGTTATTGTGACTAAATAGGCTTATAAAGTTATTCTTATGACAGGAATACAAATCTTATTATATGTAATTTGATAGAATTGGAATTTAATCATTCTGTGTATAGTAAAATTATTGTATCTGTTCTATATATGGTAGAAATAAAATAAATAACGTTCCTTTGTAACAATATTCTTGTTTCTTCAGCGACATATTCATATAGATTTATATCACTTAGTGTAATTTCCTTTACGAGAAACACATTTCATGGCTAATGGTAAATCAATTCTTTACCCGGAATGATTTCCCTTTTGTGAACCACTTTTCTTTGCGTTACGTGATTTTATATATTTTTTCTGATATAACACGATTGCCTACTAGTTGGTTGCTATATTTTTGTATGAACAATATCTTCTATATTAAAATTTTCAATACATTATAGTGTTAAGATACAATAATGCTATAGGAAAACAATAAAATAATTATTTTTCTCATTCAGTACTATAATTCTTCGTTAATAGAGTTTTGGTGTTCCCGTCAATTTGATAACGGTCAAATTGAGTGGTTCACGGTGTCATAACGGAATCGACTCATTGAGAACACAATTAATATCGGTGAAGATCTCATAATATTGAGTAATTAACGACGTATTTGATATCTAAGTCTCATTATATATAACTCTTTGAGCAATAAAACAATTCTCTGTGTGAGAAAGTGCATTAAAATACATTCGCGAATAACTTCAAGTTTAACATTTATATTTTTTCTTTAAAATTAAAAAAAAAAAGTTTTTTTTTTTAATGTTACTACGTTATTCATAACATTGAAAAATGTAGAATTTTCCTCAGTGCACTTTAATAACAAACGAGATAAATACCATCGTATCTGAAATATTTTACTGAAGAGTAAAAAGGAAAATATTAAGAGTTATTTTACTATTTAATTAATTAGTATAAAAAAAAAATATGTGCATGTTTACAAAAACATTATTACTTTTTTAAGATAAAAATATTTAAAGGAAAAACGTGTGTATATTGTACATTTCTCGCTTTATCCTTATATCTACGAGCACATATATATTGTTATATATATGTATTTATTATATTCTTATTAACCTTGTTACTTCATATTTCTCTTTTCTGTAGCACATGTTATATTCTTAAAGTAATTTACAAGACATTTCAGCTTTTATTATGTTTATTTTAAATAATTGTAATGAACAAAGTTACAATAACAAGCTTATCAATAGAACTGTCTTTTGTTTAAGTCAGTGGTAGTCTGTAAATATCTCATATTAGAATCAGCACGATGAGGGGTGTTACTATCTCAGATGAAAACAGCCCTTAAAGGCTGTTATTATTATTTCATTAGCGAACTTCTTAAGGCTTCTACGACTCCTCACTTTTCTTGTTTTATATTTGAGGTATTTCTTGGATTTCCTCCTTCAACATAAATGATTCCTAGACCCAAGAAAATTCTTGGTAACCCACAGTTCCACAGAAAAGCTGTTAGTTTGTATATATAATCGGTTCAATTAAACAAAATATTGATTTAAACTCAAAGTCATAAACGGCAATAAAATATTTTAATACCCTATTATAGATGAATACAAAATACTCATGATAACTACATGTGGTCTGTGTTAAAGGGGTAATTAAGGATGGAGTATCAAACAACATATTCGTCCATGGTACTTTGGTATTCCACGAATAAAATATGATTCGAAAAGTAATTTATGTATAGACAATACAAAAATTTAACAAACGTCAATATTTCATGCGTACCAGAAATAATTTTAAATAACAACACCTGTCACAGAAACGTTCGTGACAAGTGAAATTTAATTAAAACCTGCTTTCCAAAACCATACGTATGCGAAAGGACGTCCACCCACTCTATCACAAAATTTAATAAGCTTTGTCCTTGTGTTTTAGAAACGTCTTGTTTTTTCTATAGTTGTATTTTTAGAAGGGAGAGTTACATTTCTAATGTAGACGTTTGTACGAGTAAATATGCGTCATCCGTATATTTTATTACAGAGCTAAAAAATGCGTAAAGTGAATACGACATATTTTAATAAAAAAAAAATATGGCGAATGTTGGATGAATTGGGTTTTTTGGACGATGTTATATTTCACATCTATATTTTTTCTAACAAAGGCAACGATTCAAAATAATAAAGTAATACCATAATATTATAAGGTTCTATTAAACATTATTATTATATTATTTGTATTTAATTAAAATATTCAATAATAATTGTCTTTAAAAGATAAAAGTCACAATTAAGTAACATTTAAATTAAATGGAACATAAATATTTCTTTATGGAATGAGAAGTTGAAAATTCAAATTTGATATCTAAATGACTTCTTTGCCGATATACTTAATAAAATTATTTTAAAATATATTAACATTGAAGAATTTTTATATTTAACATTGAAGAATTTTTAAGATATTAAAATGTTACTTTGTGAACAAAGTTTCATTTAAAGGGAATTTCATGCAGTCCATAAAGTCAATTTGTTCCTATAAGAAGTGCTTCATTATTTTCAAGTTTAATTAGTATAGGAAGGTGTATATTATCATGATTTAAAATCTTATTAGGTAGGATTCTGAAGATTATTAATAACCGAATTCGGACAGGAATGTCTTGATTCAAAAGTTTCATTGCTTTTATTTAGAAACCTTCTTGGTAGATTTGTTTTCTGTATTCTTTTTTAAAGTATGTTACATAACGTTTTTTATTATTATTTTGAAACGGATGTTTTTTTTTTCTTTATAAAAAATTTGAATAACTTTCCGCCTAACTGGATTTATCTAACGGCGCGGTACTTCGTAAAAATGTCAAGCGGATATTTTTTTAGTTTTGTTCTCTGTTATCACGGACAGTGTAGTTGTAGTATTGTTGATAAAAATTGTTCCTATCACTATAAAGGTATAAAAGTCATGATTTTTTAAAATGCTATATTAACGATCTTTCTACCTAATACTTTTTATTTTCATTTAAATTATCAATAAGTTTTCCTTGTTAAGAATATAATAAAAAAAGCTTTTAGAACAACTGGTTCATATATTAGCTATGAAATTTAATATCTTCGGAGATGCTTTACGGTTAGAATAGCTGTTTGATTGTGAATTTGCATGCAGTGACACCACAAATTACAAGCATACTTTCTTATACGCAATTTCTTTGTAATGCTGCAGTCTCGTAGGTTATAATAGTTTTAAATCATTTGAAGTGCTTCATCCGATTAGCTATAGCAAGAGTACAGACGCAGTGAAGCATTTCTGTAAAATGCGCTCTTATATAAATATTACGTGATAAAATGCATGACACGTAGAAGACTAAATTAGTACTTAAGTTTGTTATGCAATAGTGTCTTTTTGAATATATATATATATATATATCCTGTCTAAAGTGAGGAAAATGAGGAATTTACACTTAAAGAATAGATTTAGAAGCGTATTAAGGAAGAAAAATTTCATAATACTTATCAAAATATCGAGTAAATAGCAACTATTTCACACCTAATTCTGACGAGAGTAGAACGTGCTCTGAATATGCGAGCTCCAGCTTTACACTTCCCGTGTAGATTTCGTAATATTATTATATAATAGCAGAATAATTGTTTTCATAAATAATTATATTTGACAAAGTTCTAATCACGAGAATGATTAATTATTCGACGCCAATTTTGGTTGCTATTTTAGACCAAATTTTCTATGAGAGTTATATTTTTTAATTTATAATGGGTAATGAAATTAAATTATACTCACGCTTTATTGCGATTTATAGCCAAAATATATCATTTGCATTTGACCTAATAAATAAGGTTTAGTCAGTGCTTGTCATAACTTTACTTGCATGTTGGAATTATAGTTTAATATCATGACTGAGTGTTTTTATAGGTCTTAACGGAATGGAGATAAATGGGGAATATTAATTATTTCAATATATATGTGCAATTATTAATACTAGGGTAATGAAATCGAATATATTTTTTTAATGATTTCGTTGAATTTTATACTCAAATGAATTGGTATTGACGAAATGGTTTTATGAATCGTATTTTGATATAGTTACATTCATTTTAATTCAATATGTAACAATGTTGATGACGTGTTGTTTAGGAACGTTGTTAGTCTGATGTTACTCCTGCTGCTAAGCCGGAATTAAACCCAGGGGATAGAATAATTAGGCAGGTTAGTTTTGTTAGCTATACTATTCGGGTTGTAAAATTACTTGAAGCGTAACATTAAAATTAAACGATATTAATTTCGGTAGACAGTTTCGAGATTTCATAACATTAGGATCTTTTAAAATTAATATCTATCGGCATAACGGCGTCTTCACTGTAATGACGATCGTAAAACGAACTGTTTTAAGGAATAAAAGAAACATAATGATAGACATTTTTACTAGATTCACAATTCTCGTAGAGTAATAACAGTCACAATGACCTAGGCAGCTGGCGTCTACTCCGACTGCTGCATAATGTGTTTCCTTTTATTTCAACTATTAAAAGGTCCAGCAACCAAGAGAAAAATTAACATTTATATTTAATCTCTCATCTTTTTTTTAAATTAAATTCTAATACGAAACTAATGAAGAATAAGAGTAGATTAAACGTTACTAGAAGTTTACTGTTTTTCGCCCTCAAAGTCGAAGCTTATTAATTTTTATGAATGAAGTGGATCAATACTTTATTTTAATAATTTTATCTCATCCTATTTTTGAGTCCTAGTTGTAAACAGGGAATGATTAGTAACGATACGGTGAGGTCACAATATTAAGGGATATTATACACAATTTAGGATTCCCACATTACAATCTGACTTAATGTCGGTAAGCTTAATATAAGAATATTGTTTAGTAATTTAATGAAAAATAAGATTGAGGTGTACTTTTTATCATTATTATTGTATATATATATTTTTTGTTTTGTTATCTTTATAAATGATTATTGTAATAAATTGTAAGTTTGATACTCCTTGCTGTTAATGCTCTTGCTATATTCGTTGTTATATTATTATTTCTAATGTAAGGTATAATACACTCCATGTCAAAATGACTGTGGAAACTGTTCTGGCAAATTATTTTTACCCTACCGAAATAATTTATTGTTATATAATCTGTATGTTTTCCCATAAATTGTATAGAATGTCAACCAGAAGCTCCAGGATGACTACTAAACTTACATATATGTATATTATAATAAGAATTACATAATTTAAATGTATAACCTATACGTACTCACAACTTACGCACTTTACGAAGCTATTTAATCAGTGTGTGTTGCCAGTGATGACTTATGGATCCGAAACGTGGTGCTTCACCAAAGGCCTTATAAATAGACTCAGAGTTGTTCAAAGAGCTATGGCGAGAGCTATGCTCGGAGTTTCTCTACGGGATCTAATCAGAAATGAGGAGAAACGTAGAAGAACGAGAGTCGCCGACATAGCTACACGGATTAGCTCTTTGAAGTGGCGGTGGGCAGGCCATATAGCAAGCAGAACAGATGGTCGTTGGGTTCGAAAATTCTCGAATGGACACCAAGGATCGGAAAGCGTAGCGTCGGACGTCCACCAACGAGATGCACGGCGACTTAGTCAAGGCCGCGGGTTCACGGTGGAAGCAAGCCGCTTCCGACCGAAGCGCTTGGAAGTCGATGAGGGATGCCTATGTCCAGCAGTGGACTTCACATTACTGAAGTGATGATGATGATGATGACGTAAGACTACATGATTGCCCCGATGATAGAATAGCAATGACGTTCCATTGCTTGTGTGGTATCAGGAATCTTTTGTTCACACGGGTCGGTGTTCCTTCCATGGAGTCAGCAACGTTACTCGTAATATGATATTTTATCCATACAACGGTGGTGCTCCGGCGATGTTCATTTATTTTTCATGATGTTGAACGTAATTAGATAAATAAGCTGATCAATCATAAGTATTTTAAAAAGCTTATAGTATTAACAACCTTTAGAATTGTTCCCAATTTGCCTGCTAAAATGTTTTATATATAAAGTAACTCATTTATTATTATATATTTTAACATTAAGTCACATTAAATAAAACGTTAAAATAATATTTATTAAACTGTGATAATTATATATTTATTTATAGCACACTTGTAGCCACACGCTACATTAACTTTCCAAATGCCCACATAACCACAACGGAATCGGGATGCGTAAAATTCAATTTGACTATTTAGATCAAATGACCATCTTGAAGCTAATTAAATGGTTACATCATATTAATAATCATTTGAATTTACTTAAGATTGTGTCAAATAAGAAACTGTATTTATATTATTAATTTGGAGACCTTTAAAATCTCTTTGTCTTAGGCGTTAAAAATTAATCTGATTATTATAAATAATATTTCATAAACGTTCATTTTGAATATATTTTGTAAACATTTTACTCTGTTTATGTATTTAAGGCCGCGCTCCTTATACACGTTAAAATATACGAGTGAACTGTTTTGTTTAGAAAATTTTTCATTTTCACGCTTTAACCGTCTGGTTGTATTCGGGTTTTAATGTTTTGTTTTCCGAGTATATTACTTCTGAAAATGCACTCAGGGTTTTGGTAAAGCTCTAAAAATACATTGGAATATCTAGAACCAACATATTTCGTGAAATCTGAGTTCAATAATAAAAAGAACTAAGTATTAGAGGTGAAAATAGTACAATGGAACTTAAAAATCTACTTGAGCTCATTAATTTATATAATACATTGTAATAAGTAGTTCTTAATTCAGCATCAGATATATCCTTCAACTCTATTAATATCTAATAGAAAGTTAGATCGGTCAGAAGAATTTAGATTAAAAATTAAATTGTTAGAAAATCTCATACTTCAATATATATGCAAAGTTTGCCACAAATATTTTTATTAAAATCTATGTCAGGTAGATCATTTTGAAAGCATTTTTATGGTTAAATCTTTATTTTTAATATCTTGACTTCAGAATTATATTTAATAATGAAATTTTATAATGAGCTGACAAAAGGGAGTTTATTAAATTATACACCATGTGTTCCTTAAAACGTACTAATAAAAAGTATTGCGTCCTGATATTATAGTAAAAGTTGAACATGGACCCGTTATTAAATGATAGGAAGGCAGGTGTGGCGAGGATATTATACTTTTATAAAATATAAATATGCTAAGTTACTGCGAGCTGGTGGTGTATAACCTTTGGTGTTGAAAGTGAATATTGATACTGAAATGTACAATTCCGAGGAAATACACAATCTTTTAATGAGTATGTACATATCTTTAAGTATATTACATTTCATTTCACTAAATATTGACTTTCATTTATATTCATTCCTAAAATTTTGTAGTTTTCATTTCGTAAATAAAATTGCTGAGAACTTTTTAGGATCTTATTTACTAGATAGATTCTTTGTGTGTTACATTTTACGTTTGTAGTTCCACAATACAGAATATGTTATATAATATTTATAACAGTTTTATAAAAAGGGAATATGGACTCGAGACTATTTTCGGAAAGAAATATTATTTTAAGAATATTAATGGGTTCAAAGAGGTAGAAATAGAAAGACTTAGATAGAACTCTATTCTTACTTAATATTCAATATAAAATACAATCTCTCAAATATTAATTTAACATATAGTAACCCCCTAGTTTTCAAAATATATAGTATAGAATAGAACATACCTACTAGTTGAAAAAGAAATCAGAATTAACTGAAAATATTTTACAGAACTGTATGGAAATAACAACTATTTTTTTTTTTTTTTTTTTTTTTTTTTTTTTTTTTTTTTTTTTTTTTTTATTCTCCGAGAAACCTTTTTTTGACGATCCTCATACCGGGTTGGGGGGGACCGCGCGGGAGGGTGAGGTCCCGGCCGGGGGCCCCCCCTCCTACACCAAAACACCGTCAAACCCCCTGCGCCGCTATCGCTCTTGCCCCGCTTACGGCCACAAGCGGCGCCCCACACCACTGGCCGG
>JAAAKD020000002.1:3340874-3356213 GCA_010014825.2 Danaus melanippus
GACCTAATCTCGAGACTTAATAGCGCATGTGTTAGATTTGGTTTAAAAATTAGCATCGCCAAAACCGAGGTAATGGCTATGGGTGCCGAAAATCAGGCTCCATTAAATCTACACATTAGCGAAAATAGATTAAAACATGTAGACAAATTTCGTTACCTTGGTAGCAGCATAACAGCCAAAGGCGACCTTGATTTGGAGATCAATAGTAGACTTGGGTCTGCCATGGCTGCTTTTGGTAGTCTCCGAGTCCGAGTGTTCAGATCCCATAACATCAAATTAAGTACAAAAATACAGGTATACATGGCAACCATACTGCCCATCATTTTGTACTCATCTGAGACGTGGTGCCTACATCGCAAACAAATACGCACGCTAGACAGATTCCATCTAAGATGCCTCCGCGAAATTATAAACATTAAATGGTCGGATCGGATTCGCAATACCGATGTTCTTCGACGAGCTAATGTCTATGGCATTGAGGCATACTTGATGCGGCGTCAGTTGCGTTGGTGCGGGCACCTTGCGAGAATGTCAGACGAGCGAAAAGTGAAGCGCATCTTCTTTTCTGAACTAGAGTTTGGTAAGCGGAAACGCGGGGGCCAATACTTACGCTTCAAAGATGTTCAGAAAAGACACATGAAGAGCTGCGGCATTGAGCCGTCTCGCTGGGAATCTCTCGCTGAAAACAGATCTGGATGGAGACGGCATGTACATGAAAAAGTACATGCATTTGAAGACAAAAGAAAACTGGAACTGGATCTCAAACGCGACCGAATAAAAGCACGTCCACCTGCTAATACAACATACAATTATGTAAATGGTACACTGACATGCGACACTTGTGGTCGCACGTTTAGTGCTAAGATTGGGTATTTTAGTCACGTGAGGTCGCATCGCAGGTCTTAAATTTTACCTATTTAATTTACCAAAGCTAAGTCACTGTAGCCGAAAACGGCTGGGATTTTTTTTTATATATTTATGAGTAATACAAGGAATGTAACATACAGTTGATGAAGACAAAATAAAGAAAGAAAGGTAAGAATAATCTGTCAAGTTTGACTGTCCTGGAAAAAACATTACAACTTCACTCTTTTAAAGGTAAAAAGAAACTTTACTATTGATACTTTAAGACTATAAATTTTTAAAAAACATTTGTCATCCACTCTCACTTTATGTAATTATCAAATCTACAGTACATCAAATAATTATCCTATTGTATGTGCATACATAATATATGTAGGTGTATTATATGACAATGATTTTTTAACGGAAACATTATTATTATTATTTTATTATTGTCGTCTAACGCAATTATTTGAAAATTGGATTCATCAATGATAACTTGACTAACATTCTATGTCATTCTAAAATAAGTGCTTATCTAAACGAGTTTATTATAATGACATTAGCAAACAAAAAAAATATCAAAATTTTAAATTCCTTTACCGAGGATCGTTATCACGAATTTCTCAGAAGTTACTTCTTAATATCCTATAAGAGTTTAAAAAAATTTAGAGTGGTTAGCGTTACTTTATAGAAAATAAGAATAAAAATTTATTTTGTGGGATGTGCTACCTCAAAGTATTTATTCAAAATTTTTCTAAAGTAAGTTCGTTTTTCGTACTGAACTCATGCCAGTAATATCCAATATTGTCAAATTACCAAGACAATAACAGTTGTAGAATAAGGAAAAGAGACTCTCGTCAGGAAGCGAGCAGGATTATCTTTCAGCTTACTTATGATTTATCACTTTCTAAAGTACACAGGTAAACCTTTGGGCAGTCATCGATGCCACTTAATTCTACTGATATCGGAACCATTGCACACTCAAAGGTCGTAGCGTCACTGGACATTTCCAAAAATCCTAGTATTAACGCAAACAGACCAATCAATTATATTAGGACCTTATAATAAAGAAATGATGGTTGAGACATCAGCATTTAAAAAAAATGTAATGTATCTCCTTCAAGCAAATAATAGTACCACCAGATATTAGATATATTTGGAAAATCCATGATGGGCATTCCTTTTAGTAACCTCCGGTAGACAATGAATACAAAAGAATAACCCTTTGGAGAAAAAAGCAAATAATATTTTATCCAGAATCTTGAGCTATGTAACGTGCCACTTTTTAAACGTTACACATTTAACTGCAAACATTGTATAGCTATTAATATAAAAGCCATTAAGTTTAGCAGAATCTTCGAACTAAGAGTGAGGTCGACGACAGCTGTGCAGTATTAATCACGCATATTGTAACTTCCAACATCCTTCTTTATCGGCTCAACAAGTTAATAATGAATCTGAAATGATTGATGTCTGAGTATATTAATTTTAATAGGTTATAAACGTTTAGAGTATATGCAATCGAAAAGTAAACCAAAAGGATAACATTTAAAATATATATTTGCGTCTTGTTAAAATTTTTACATTAAACTGACAAAGTGACGATGACTATATGAGTTCAACTTAAAAACTTTGCCTACTTAATTAACTTCGAAAACTAATTTTATTTGCTACCAGTTGAAAAATAATACAATAAGGAAAGTCCTTTTTTTTTCTACCTAGCAATTTCCCAGCTTTAGCCAGGGTCTGCCTTACATGTTGTGAATAGTTTTGGCTAATTGTTTTTACGACCGGCCGCGTGCCTGACATCAACCCTCTTTGGGAAAAATAAGGAAAGTCCTTATTGGATTAAAATATTTATTAAAATCAATAATGCAATTGAAAATATTTTGTTTAGCAGTGGTTGAGTTTTATATATTTAGTTTTAAACATACGAAAAGCCGATTTTCCAAAAACCTATACTAGTGATATGAAAACTAGTCATTGTCATTTGCAAGAAAAATTCGTACTGGGTAATAAATATAGACATATGGAACACGCAATTCGAATACTTATTTCCAAATGTTATTACGTCAAGTGCTTATTTAAAACATAAAATAATAATACCTTATACAGGTTATAAACCTTTTTAATAATATTATTTTATAGTTCCAGTTATATGTATGTGTATCCTAGAGTTTATTTGCGATTATTTAATTCTATTTTCGTCTACACAATTATTTAAACATTAATGATAACTACATTTTTATATAATGACATTCTATGTTTGATGTTATCTAAACAAGCTTGTCATAAAAAACTATTTTGTAAACATTACCTATTGTATTTTGTCTTCCTAAATATTTACAAACAAACATCGCTGTTATTAGTTAGGAAGAAATTACTTTAAAAATATTACTAGAGGGATGTAAGAAATATATGTAACATGAATTCAATTTGCTAAATAATTAAGTTTAATTTATATTAAACATTCTTATGAAATAAATTTAAAATCTACAATGACAAAAGTTTTCTAAAACTTTATAAAAATTGTTCTGAATAAAGATGTAGGATATGATAATTAGCAACTTTTTGTCCATATATATTCAGGTACTTTTAAATATTCATATTTTTTTTATTTTATTCCAGAAGAGGCCATTACTATAATCTTTGGGTGGTATTTAATCTACAATTTACCTTTCTATAGCTTTAGGGAAGAGGAATCTTAATAGATTTGTTATACACTGCATATTATAAATGACTACCTTATACATAGATATTACAAATATTTACTGGTAAATGAGAATTGTTGTTATTTAATCTCTGAAGGTATTCGTCCTTCATCTTATGACAGATAAAAATTACCTTAAATAATATTTTTCCCAATAATCCCATAAATCCTGATTTACCAACCAACAGACTTCCGAATCAAAAAATCACAATTAATAATGTTTTATAACATTGCTAAGCGAGATTTTGTGGTAGTAAATATTTTAAAAGACAATGTGCTTCAATTGTAATCCTAAGGGGGCGGTTATAAATAAAACTTAATTTATTAAAAGAATACTGGTTCACCTTCTACATTACTGATCAGTTCAGTAAATTATAATGTAGCACCGTATTATTATAAGCAATTTAAAATAATCTAATATTTTAAAAGCATTTTTACAGATGACTGCTTTCAGAAGCTCTTAGTTTCAATGGAACATTTTTTATTATTGTTTAGATGTCATTATCTGTTCGGTACATTCGGTACATTTAGCAATTATAATTCTACTGTTATTCTCTAACAAAATAACTTGAATATTAGGGACAGCATTGCCACTTAATTTTCAATCCATGGCATTTCCGATAAGGTGTACGTGTATCTGATGTTCTAAAGAGATTTGCAGAGATGAAAATTTTTAGTTTTTGTTTTTTACATATATTCGTGATTGCAATCAGTGCCGATAATATAATGAAAAACAAGAAAAACTTTGTAAGTATTATATTCATACAAATTCAAACTCTTTCAAACATAAACATTAAGAAAAATGAGCCTCTCAAAGAAAATATATGATATTCACGATTTGTTATGGCTAGTGAGTCTAATACGAATATTCATATTTTTTACCAAAAGCGTAAAATAGAAAGAATTGATTTTGCATTTTCTGTAAATTTCCACCAGTTACAGTATTTTTTAAAATTTATTTAAAAAAATAATTGTCAAAACCACAGAGAAGAGATGTAATAAATAAAATCTAACATATGATATGGTAACTACCATAAATTTATAAAATGTTAAATAATATATAAATTTTCAATGGCAACATGTTTCATTGTTCTTTAGGACAGCAAAAATTATATGAGATTATAATTATATATTGGTATTATTTAGAATATTAATCAAACCATGTCTCTCAAAAATGTTCATTAAATTAAATTAATTATATATTTTTTTAATTCATATATAAATTATAAACATTTATTTTTTTATTTTTAGGGCCCTTACGAATTGCCATTGATAAAATATGATGTTTGTAAGGGACCCAAAAATAGTAATTTAACTTCAATTTCATCTTCCATGACCCTTGATGAAAAAGGCGAGTGGATTTTTTCTTTTAATATGACAATTTTGGAAGAAGTTTCAGTAGACCAGGTACAGCTACCGATATTTAGAATTTCATTCAGTTATTTTATTTTTTTGGTTACTTTTTTCCGTGATTTAATTGTTTTAGATAAAAATTGCAACCTTTTCTTTAAAAAAAAACAAAATGAACTTATTATACGCATATAAACTGAAAGAGCCGTGTAAACACTTTTTATTCGCTAGCATCATAGAAACACAATTTGATGCGGACAATTGTCGTGTTAAAAAGGTACGTATCATTATATTTCTTTTAACAGCTCTCCAATGTAACTGAAATATATAAGATATATGTACATATTATTTCTATATATATTTTTTTAATACATGTTTTTTCAAGGGTTTATTTAGTCGGAGGATAAATATGAGTGAAATATTAAGATCATTTCTTGGCACCTCCTTTTTTTACGGAGACTATTTATTTAAAACACACATAACTACAAAAAATGGTAACCTGTTTTGTAGCGAGGCAATGACGCGATTCTCAAAGAAGAAGGAAACGGCAGGTAACAACCGTTATACTTTACAAACTCTTTTATTTATTCGTTTGTGTTATTTTATGTCCATTAATTCTACTATGTATATTTTCAGTGGCATCTTCTAAAGCAGCCTGAAGTGGTTGACTCGGTGATACTAGTAATTGGTGATACTAATAATGTTAATTGCACTACCTACTTAAACATATACGTATACGTCAAAGAAATATATTTGTCTAAAATGTTGTCTCCATTGTATTACGAAACAACAAATATATATATTAAATAAAATAATGAAGAAATAAAAAAGCGTAATTTATTGATTAAAAAAAAATAAGTTTTGAAATATAAGACTAAGCTAAGCTAACAAAAAAGCGAATGGGATGATGAAAATCTTCTTAACGCAACCACAATACAAGCTTCTCTTTTTACTGGCTAGAGGAGTCCGTTACTTTGACACAAATATTTCAGAACGTATTTATGGAAAACACCGTTCATCTTCCGTTACTAGGTATTAAGGTATACTCATAACTTTAGTCCAAAGTTAAGACACCAGCAAGGAAACTCAGTACCTACGGTAAAACTTAGCGCCGACCGCCGGAACAACTTTATCTATACAACGTACAAATTCGGTCGTGTGTGGAAAACTATATTGGGGTGCTATATTTGAGGAGCTGCTTAGTTATGTTCGTCTAAGATCACTACTTCCATGCTAGGGTACCGCTGTGAAACAAAATCTGTAGCCTTCTGCACGTGTCCAAAAAGACGGTCGAATTCGACGTTACAAATATAGGACTTGTATAGGCACGCGCAGATACAGCTTGGGCCACTGTTATCCACCCGAATACGAATCTCTGGGAGGTTAAATACATATCACCCTATGTTCCAGGCTGTCGAGACGTTGGTAACAAATATTCTCATTGACGTATAAGCGAACTCCGGCTCGAGGTAAAAATAGGTGCTAAAGTCTATATCCAGGGTAATGCAGATATGTTGTATGGCAAGGATTGGATATTTGTGTCTTAATCAGAAAGAGCAAGGCTGGCTTTATTGTCTCCAGGTGATGAAGAGCGCCTTTAAGTTTGCACTGTGGTATAAGCTTATGTTATTCCTTTCCCCGGATACGCTGTCAAACCCGCAGCGCTAACAGCAATATTTTTTTTACTAAAAAAAAACTTATAACATTGTTGTGGTATACACGTACGTAAAATGTGTGGTATAGGTTATATTGCAAAAATGCAAAAAAAAAGGGGTGCCGATATAAAAACCTTATCTTTCTATGTGAGACAAGATTTTGAGGTTCAGGTAAAGGGAACCTTAACCCTTATAAACATGGATCCTCTATAAGTCAATCCTATTGCCTTAAAGATCGATAATATTTTGTGAAACACTCTATGTGTATGTTACAATGTGACGGAGTTTTATTTTTCATTAATCAGTAAAGAAACTAAAGTTAATCAATCGTTTTCGCATTTCTTTTCACTTCTGCGGCAGGTAATAATGGAACATTGTAACGATTTCTTTTTTTGGACTTTAAATTTAAAATATAATGTGTGTTAGAAAAAATTACTAAAAGTAAATAACCCAGTCATTGCTTTTTATACCGTGAAAAAAGTTTATACTTATTCAAAAATTAAGTAAATGCGAAATATTTTTTTTTTACCCTAGCTTCTTCTGACTGGGCAAATAAAGATTAGTGTTATTAAAATCATTAAAATTAGATTTGTGTGCTTGATATTATAGTAATTTATTTTAAAAAATATATTCTATAGATGTATTAACAAAAAAGATTAAATGATAATTTTATAATTTAATTAATTTCTTAGTATAATGAGATCTAAGATTTTCGCGAGTTTTATACATTTAAATGAAACTAATATTTTCGGATTATACTACGCGATAGTAGTATAATTATACTTCGCGTAGTATAATCCGGAAATATTAGTTTCATTTAAATTTCTTAGTAGGTAACCTAATAAGCAACGCGAAAAAATCGAGGTACCGGTTCAAGTTTAATAATAAATACACAGAATCCATTTTAGCCTTCGCTCTCGCAAATACGCGACACGAAACCCAAAACACTGTCAAGTACTATTGAAATTAGAATGATGTGGATAAATTCTGTAAGAGGACGGATGGATTGAGGACAAAACCAAATAAAAGTCACTATCAATATCCTTATGCTGTCCGGGATTATCATTAGGCGGCCAATGCATTTCTATGGATACGGACAATGCAAGATTTAAAATTCTCGGTCGGAAGATATCTAATATAGATCCTTAGAAGGAATAGTAGATGTTTTTTAAATGACCTCATCATGGTAGATAACCAACCTATCAGTAACGAAAAAAAAATCTTGAATCTTTGATAATTACCTAACTTAACGTTTAAATTGGCTTTCCTCGTCTATTGTTTTCATAAAACCCTTTTGTTAAAGTAAGATGCAGGCGACATAAATATGTTGAATTTGTGGCTAGGGCTCTCGCGATTTGGGATGAATCTAAAAAGGCCATCGGAGGTCTATAACCACTTAAATGTTTCCAAGAAACATACCATGATGATGTTTTATAATTTCCAAAAGACAAAGAAGCCCCAAAAGCTAGAGTCAAAAGTTTAATTCCTCAATTCCATAAACAATTTGTTAAAGTAACAGAGTAGGGTTAGGGTCAAAATAAGAATGGCCAAGATACGGATATATTGAAGTCTTTTCTTCGGGAAGTTGAGAATGCTTAATTTAAGATCCGCGCAACGAGTTTTGATATGCAAAACGATCAGTGAGGTAAAGGAAACTTTCGCATCCCATTAGCACTGAAATGGAGCACCTTCATTCATGATTGGTGGCCAGCATTGCTAAAATTTTATCTCAATGCGTTCCAAATGACTCTCCCAGATCAGAGTAATTTAGTAAGATGGGGTAAAGGTAGCGAAAAAGTTTGATATACATATGTTTCGGAAAGCAGTTGGAACAGCTAAGTATTGGCTGATGGGATGTAAGGCACTCCTAGATAACGGTCAATACTTATATATAGGGTTCTGGAAATTACACGTGAAGCGGTTTGTCTTTTGGTAGCTAGAGAGCAATTGGAAGTTACCACAAACTAGGGATCAAAAGGTTTTGTGAGTGAAGGCACTAGGGCTATAAAATCAAACTTCAAGCCTTACTCTATCCTTAAAGCAGCTCCAGAGTGTATTGATGACGATGATGATATGATTGAGAAAGTATACAAAATCCCAGAATATATTTGGGGGACGGCCTCAACACCAAACATATTTATGTATTCGTGAATTTAAAACGCGTTGTATTAATAGAGCTTACGTTTCTTTGGAAACCAACATCTCCAAAGACTATACCATCGAGGTCAACAAGTATGACGACGTCACTAACCAACAGACTAAAAATGGGGTCATTGTGTATTTGTAGGCGGTAGAAGTGGAAGCGAAAGGTATAACAACTAAAACTCTCTACAACCTACTATTAGACTTTGGTTTGTCCAGAACTAATATCAATTCATTCTTGGAACGAACTTTGAAGGCAGCCATAGTTAACTTACTTATATACCTCGGTCACAAGTCCTAGGCACTCTTAAAGCTCCTCTCCCTGCAAAACGATGGACTCAGCACCCGAACGGTGAATCCATTTAATGTTTAGAAGTTTTGTCTCATTGTACTATAAATAGAATGGCTGTTAATGTTCATTTCATATGTGTGATTTTTAATTATATTTGTTGTAACAATTTACTATGTATAATATAAATTTATCGGCCGACATGTTGATCTTTTGTTTTATCCAGTCTTTGTTTGAAGAAAGTAACTAAAAAAAATGTCTTTTCGTTTTAATATACAGATCATTATCTAATTGTAAATAGTCAAATAATTATTAATTTAAAAGAGACTACAAAGTTATTTTTCAAAACTAAATGTTAACGACAATCACTTATCAAAAAATGTTATGTGTAAATTGATAAATATACGGGGAACTGATTATTAATACTTCTTCAAAAGTTAGGAGAAAGAAAATATAGAGAATTATCTGCAATTAAAATTTGAATCGATAATAAATCCATCATGGTTCTTGAATCTTTAGGATAACTACAAAATTGTTTTATTACGATTCATGAGATTTAATTTAAATAAAGTTTGCTCATTATGAACATTAATTTTTGAAGTCATCAAACAATCCAAATGCTGAATATGTTCTAAAAATCATAATATAATTATATTCGTTTAGATCTCACACCGCTTATAATCCATGAAAGGAAAACTTGTAAACACCATCACAAATATCAGGCTGTGCAATTTAGATTACGAAAAAACAAACCTGTATGAAGACATAAATCACAGTGCACTGCGTGCATACCACAAGATTTTTCGCCAAGCCATTTATTGGAAAAAGTTGCAGAACCGATTATTTATCCGATTCTCTAAGAAAGAGGACACGACAGGTAACATTTGTTTTTTATACATTCTATTTCATAATTTATTACTAAATCTTAGTATGCTTAAATATGCTTAAACAGAGCCTTAACAGTTATACATTCGTAAAACTTCTCGCATTATTGTATCAACGTCTGTTATTTCAATTTAATTTATTTAATATAAATAAAACAAAAAAACTTTCAAATTTCAATATTTTATCAGAATATTAAATTTTAAATTAACGAAACAAATAAATAAAACATTGTTTTATTCAATAAATAAGAGATAATATAGATCGGCGTTAGTGACCGCGATATCTTTAAAATTACTTTTTTTGTTATTTTATAACATAACTACTTTATTTTCAAAAATGTCTATGTCTGCATTTATATATGATGAATGATCTTGTTACAATCTTTAAACAATCATATTTAACCATTGACTCAATCGACCTTATTTCATAGATTTGTTGTAATTTAGACATGCTCTCTTTTTTTTTTTTTTGATGTCGCAGGGAAACTCTTCCAGGGAGCAGGGAAACTCTTTCGCGGTGACTACTGCCCATCAAGTAGTCTGCTCGATTGCCACCTTCCACATAAAAAGAAAATACAAATATTTACCTCAATAAAATGTTATGGTTATAAGGCAGAAAAAAATACAAGATAATTTAATTATATTTTGATATTTTAACTGAGCTCTGCCTCATTAAAATTAACATTTTATTAAATGAATGATTTAAATTCTTATATCAACTTTAAATAGCATATTAAAAACTTAATACAAACAATTGTAAATGTTAATTATAATCGGTAACCTAACCATTTAATGTATTTTTTAGGGCCCTTACGAATTGCCAATAGTAAAATATGAAATTTGTAAAGGGCCCAAAAAAAGTAATTTGACGGTATGGTCGTCTTCTATGACCCTTGATGAAAAAGGAGAGTGGATTTTTACTTTTAATATGACAGTTTTGGCAGCAGTCAAATTAGACCAGGTAAATACCGTTTTACTAAGATTTCAATAGGGCTTTAATTTTTTCTGTTACTTTTTGACATTATTTCATTTTTTAGGTGAAGATTGCGATCTTTTCTTTAAAAGACAACAAAAAGGACTTACTATACGCATATAAAATAAAAGAACCATGTAAACACTTTTTATTCGCCAGTTTGATACATCTTTTTCAATTGTGCCGGTACTAAGGTTGGTGCCATAGTTTTTTCCATTTTATAGACTTTATCAAAGTAACTGTTCAAGTATAGCAAAAGAATGTATAATATTATTTCAATATCCATACTTTTTAATACATGTTTATTTCAAGGGTTTATATGGTGCGAAGCTGAACATGAATGAAATATTAAGATCATTTCTTGGAACCTCGTTTTTCTATGAAGATTATTTATTTAAAACACAGATAACTTCGAAAACTGCAAACCTCTTTTGTACCGAGACATTCATGCGATTCTCTAAGAAAGGGGAGACGACAGGTAACATTAGTTTTTTATACATTCTATTTCATCCATACATATATTTATTCGTTTGTGTAACTATATGTCTATTAATATGATCTATATTTTCAGTAATATCTTCTAATGCCGCCTGAAGTAGTTGATTCGTCGATACTAGTAATAACGTTAAGTTCACACTTCTTCTTTAACATATAAGTTTATTTCAAATAAATTTATTTGTCTAAAATGTTGTCTCCTTTGTATTAGGGATCAACAGTATTAACATTTTTATTTTATATATGTGTTTGGAGTGAATATATTATATATGTGAAAAAGACTCTCCATTAAATAGCAATTAATTTACTATTTTTATTTTATAAACTTATAGAAAAGTGCCAAAAGATTTTCCTGCATAACATGTATTAAAAAATGTTCGTGACCGATTATTATCTTGTATTAGAAAAAAGCAAAGATTACAAACATGGCTATTAAGGATTTGATATCCCTAAATTGATAGAAGATATTCATCATTTATTACTAAATCTTAGTATACCCTGGTAGGCAAGAGGCGTCCCAAAGACGTCCTCTTCGACCCTGACAACAAGATCACGACAGACAATACAGACAGGAACCCCAACACAACAGACATCACCAACACACACCGCCTTCGCCGGCGAAGGCGAAGTCCCAATTCTTAGACGTCACTCCGGCGTTCTGCCGTCGGGGGGCGTCATGTTTTCAATCACTCGACCATTCCCTCCACTACAACGACGTCCTAAGTCGAGGTCCAGCCTCTTAGAGGCACCGTTTCGGGCCCGAATTAAACCGGGTCAGTCCCATCAGGGCCACCCACCCCTCCCGGTGACGGTGTCACAGCTATTAGGGCTAACAGCAGTAGACAAGTCGAAACTAAAAAAAAAAGAGTCTTAACAGTTATACATTCATAAATCTTCTCGGATTATAGTGTCCACGTCTGTTATTTCAGTTTGATTTATTTAGTATTAATAAAACAAAAAGGCTCTAAAATTTTGTCATAATGTGCCAATTTATAATAAGTTAAGCAATTCCATAAGCAAAAAAATATATATATTATGAGAATATTAACTTTTAAATTTACGAAAAAAATTAATAAATTATTGTTTTATTTAACAAATTAGAGATACCTAATATAGATCGTCGTTAGTGACCGCGATATCTTTAAAATTACTTTCTTTCTTATTTTATAACATAACTACTTTATTTTCAAAAATGTCTATGTCTGTATTTATGTATGATGAATGATCTTGTTGCAATCAACAATCATATTTACCCATTGACTCAAAGGACCTCACTTCATAATATTGTTGTCATTTAGACATGCTCTCTTGACTTTATAGATGCTTATAATAACGTTTCCGTTTATAATCATTAGCACTATTATTTCGTCATTACTAACAGCATCATTTATTGTAGTTCTATTTGGCTGAATTCTATATTACGTTATTGTCCTAAACAGGCTAATTATACAATATAATCTGACATGAACATTGTCGTATTTTGTTGTCGCCTCATATATATTTCTACAACCAGAACTGTCAATATCGTAACGAACGTAAAAAACTTGTAAGTGGTAAATATGTATTTGAGAAGTTCCTTAAACTAACTTTAGAAAACTTTTATTTCAAAAGTTCCGATCAGAGGGAGACAATTAAAAGGCTGTCTGCTGGTCACTTTCCGGATGGTTTCCAAAACCATTATCTCGGCTCTCGGGGGCTGAAGGCCAGGTAGCATAAATTGTTGTAGTCGGAGAGAAAGTGGATCCTATTAACCTATACCAGTTACCGTTGATCCTTCGGTATTCTGTTCTACCATCCATCACCATCTATATAACACAAGTATATCACCGCTTTCTTGATATCCGAAGAATAATATAATTATCCTTTTACTTAATTTTTGTGGGTCTCGTGTATTTGGAAAATAGTATATTAACATAATTGAATAAAATTAAATGACTTTCTATTTGGATATTAAAAATGAATTAATTCTGAAAGAGAGTTCTTTAAATTGTGGCTTCAATTATGGGAGTCTCAATGTAATTTCAAATAACTAAATGCTTTAATCGGACTAAGTACTGGAAAAATCTTGTATTGCTATCAACTATGTAATGCTACTATAAAATACAAAAAAATATTCATTATATTACTGCTGTTTCTTGTACGTTTTTCTGAAATTATCCAGTAGTCGTTTAGTTGCGGATGGCAGCCCATTATATCTTTTCTGTATATAATTAATGTAGACATTATAGTTATTCTTTCTGATTAGCACTTTAAGAATATTTTTTCTGAAAAAAAAAAAAAACTTGAAACCACTTTAGAATTTATTGACTTTATGGATAGCAATAGGTACTTCGAAATAATAAAGATTGAATGACAGAGGTCATAGAATGCAAAGCAAAACTAAAGTTTGGAATCAAATATTTACCAGATTTTTTTCTACTTTTTTTGCTGTTAACACTATTGGCTTTGAGAGTATCACTGGAGATGGATGTGATGGCGTGGGTGGTCCGAGTGAGACCTACCTATGACATTCAAGCTTAAAGGGCCCATGGGTTACGCCTGTCTCAAGGGTGCCACTGAGATAAAGCACATCGAACCTTCTCCATGTGAGAAGAGGTCTGTGCTCAGCAGTGGTCTCTGATAAGCTTTAATATATGTTTGAATTATATTTCCTATGTTTAAAATTCACAAAATACAAATAATATTAAATTTTCGCTAAAGTATTTCCACTTAGGTTTATTTGATTAAATAGAACCTTTGTCATCTTATTCTCTTATTCTTCAAACTTAGTGTTTAACATAGGTTCTAGTTTCGTTCAAAGTAAATCCTACGTCACAGTTATTACTAAAAAATTACATATGATACCAATAGTATTTAATAAGGCATACTTTATCAAAACTCAATATATATGGTGTATAAAGAGATCTACGAGTTTCGCGAGTATTCATTTATATAGAGTGTATCTCTACAAAGTATTTATAATTAATTATAAAAATAATTTATTTATTTTATTCAGAGTTGTCTGGTTTCTTCTATACAAACTTGGTGATAATTTTATTTTGATAATAAATTAATAATTTACTTACAAAGATAATGAACACAAATATCGTTTAATGATAAAATTAAAGAACCACTTAAGAACGTTTTTTTTTTTTGGTAGAATTAAAATATCAACTAAAACAATATTACATTACCTCACAACATCCGCTTCTGAAAGGATACGAAATAACTAATTGATGATAATTAATAAACATTAAAGAGACCAATTACAACAAAAAAAAATATAATAACACAAAATTTAATTCCTAGCTTTTTCAAGCTATTATAAAACTTAATTACCTTAAATGCTTGAAAACACATCTCGAAACTGACTTTTAATTTAATATTTCAATCCATCACAAATTTTATGACTTCAAGGTTATACTGTTGACTGATATTACTTTGTGTGACCTTCTGATAAAAAAATATATATATTCATCACACTATTCATGTACGTGAGCAATTGCTATAATTAATTAATTCATTTGAAAATTAAGCACATTGAACGTTTTTAAGCAATTTGCTCTACTTATTCTACTAGGCACTTATAGCTCATAATTTTTTATTAAATCTTACAATAAACACCACCTACAATTATTAAGGATGAAAACATTTGTGTAATAAAGACACACCATTTAATTTTAATAAATCAGTTATCATTCTTCGACACCCAGTTTGACTGAATCAGAGAGAGCTGGTTCTATTTTGAGCAATTTAAATTCACACGTCTTTTTATATTACACAATAACAATATAGTCCAAGAACAACATTAAATATATATTTTGACATAGAAAGTTATACATAGGTATTAAATTGATAAATAATTAAAATCTTATACAAAATTATGGTAGGTAATTAACATTTAACATTTATCCAATATACAAGGATTACTACATATAATTAAAGTCTAAATCAGAAAATGAGAAAACATAAATTCATGTTATTTCTTCTGGTAAATATAATAATTCAAATTTCCC
>JAAAKD020000002.1:3463522-3474550 GCA_010014825.2 Danaus melanippus
ACAAATAAACTCACATCCAGAGCTAATAACTTGTTGACTTGATCCAATATCAAAGATCTAAGTGGTGATATCACGATGGTGACGCCAGGGGTCAGTATGGCTGGTAGCTGGTAGCACAGTGATTTGCCTGTACATGGAAACGTATATACTTGACAGTTTAGTGATCGCCGGCATTTCGTCAGTGTCTTTAAAAGATGGTTACTTATTAAAATTAATTAAATGGCATAGCTTTTTTTATATATCTGTCAGTCGTATCAAAATTGATTCTAACATTAGGAAGATTGATGAAAACAAAAAGACATATAATATGTAATTAATATATTCGATATTTTAACCAGTTATCAGCGACATCTATCGTCTGTGTCTTTGACTTACATACAACCGTTGTGTTGTGTTGACAGCATACGGAATGAAGTGTCAAATTATAGCTTATAGAAAAATCTCTACGTGAGAATTTAATTAACATCCATGAACATTCGTAGTTATAATATAAGTAGGATATTAATTATCAATAACACTCACCCCCGCCAGTTGGCATGAGAACGAAACAGTCGTGGCCTAAAAGCGTTGCGTTAATGACTTGCTTTTGGTTTGGTCTGAAAGAAGTCAAACCAAATTTTTCTTTCAAAGTCTCCATCATAGGGATCGAGTGTGGATAATCATCACCGTCAAATTCACCTGGAAATTATGAATATCATATAGAAAGTACAAAACACATCTGGTTCTCTAATACCGGACAAAGATGTTGCTACATTTCTGTTTCAAGACTTTCATATAGTTCTTGCAGCTTTAATTATTTATTTGTTAATTACACAAACAATGATAAACAGTACTAGTAAAATACAAATTACTTTATGTACCTACTAGGTAGTAACAAGAGTGCACAAAGATTTTTGATACTGAAGCAGAATGTACGATTATAAGTAATTTATCACACAACTTAAAACATTTCTTAAATGAAAGGGCTTACAAGAGAAAGTACTTTTAAACCGTGACATATGTATAGGTTTTACGATATACTAATATTTTCTGTATACAACACGAGGGATGTGTATGAAAAATCGCTTTTTTTTGTAGTACTGTTTACAGTCACGTCGTTTGGAAGGCGGCGCTAGTATCGGCCGGTCGGTAACGTTTCTGTTTACTTTTGATAGATGGCACTATTATCAAATTATAAATAGGATAGAACTACATATAAGCTTCTCTGAAAATTTGTATGTCATACATATACACATATATGTGTGTTAAAGTATGTAAGATTACAGTTAAGTAAAGGTTTATGCTACGGAGATTTCACTGTCACTTAATGGTTATTTTCTATGTGCAAAGAATAATACCTGTGATTCCATCATTTCTAGTATTACCAAACTCCCCTATGCTGTTGTTATGAATATTTCTTGGTACAGGCAAAGGTTCCTTGGATGTTGCAGTAGATTCTTCATAGTTTACATTAATTGTTGTATTTGACTCTTCATTGTTAGACAAACTGTTATCTCCTATATCCAAGGGTTCTCTGAAATGTTCTGCCCAGTTGTCATCCTCAAATGCTTCAAAGTCATCAAAATCTATATCTGAGTTGTTAGATATATTGTTAAGATTATTTACATTGGAGTCAGGGTTAATTTGGTTAAGGGCAGTGGTGTTTAAATCATTAAATTCATTTGAAGCTTCAGTCTCAATGTGACTAGAAGTCTCAGACTGATAGTCTATAGTATTGGTTCTATTGATATCATCTATTTGAAAATTATGATTATTATGCAATTCTAATGAATAACAACGCGTTTTAAAAACCCCTGGGTGGGAGGGTAGTTTGAAAACGAAGCATCGTTTCCTTCCATTGCTCAAATATTCTGATTCAGTGCAGTTGTTAGTGATTTTTCGCTCATGGTTTAGTGAATCCGATAATATTGTCATCCGATCTTGAATTTTACTACTGTTCTGCACATTCTCCTTATTTTCTGGTATATTTCTCGGTGCAAGTGTCATATCATCTATACTATTCAATATATTCATACTCTCGGGCGATAAATTGTCATTGAAATCAACATTTTCTTGTGATGAAATATTTCGGAGTTTCTCTTTGATAGTAAAAATTGAAATGCAATCTTTTCTTTCATATTCAGGTAGTTTGTTGATTAAAACATATAACACATCGCTCAGTTTCTCTAGTACTTCTATATAAAGTTTTTTGCATTCATTTGTTTCATTAAAAGTGTATGTCCTACCATCCTTTAAAGAAAAAATTATCTCTTAAATATAATCTATAAATGAGATAAAAATATACATTGCTGATATGATATGTTGCATTAAAACTATATGGTACGTACAAATATATCATTCATATATATTAAGAGGAGACAGGATTTTAATAGGAGAAATAATAACTTTAAACATTCACCATCAGCCTATCAGAGCCCACTGCTGAGCACAGGCCTCTTCTCACATGGAGAAGGTTTGAGCATTAATCACCACGCTTGCGCAAGGCGGGTTGGTAATTTCAAACTTATAATTGTGAAATTATAAGTCCAGGTTTCCTCACGATATTTTCCTTCACCGTATGTCAGTGGTGTCTAAATACTCTTAGAAAGTACATATGACTCAGAAAAATCACATTGGTACTTGCCAGGATCGAACCCGCATCCTCATGCACGAGAGACGGACCTTTAACATCTAGGCCACCACTGACTAGTTTAAACATTACATTTAAATAAAAACTTAATGTACACATTTATTATGTAAATCTAACAATATTTGAGACCAAGTGTCGGACATTGAAATATTAATGACATAAAAAATTACTTACTTTAATCTGGGAATACAGAGGATGTGAAACTATTTTGTTGTTAAAATCTGATAAGTTTGTTAGTGGGTTATTATCCATTGTTTATATATTTTTCCATGAGATCAGGATTTGTTAGGTCTCAGTTGTGAGAACTGGAAATAAACAAACACAATTAATTATTTAAATATTAGTAACATAGGATATTTTTATTAAATATATAAGAGTAATTAATCATTGTTTATAACCTGTACTACTATATAAATATGATTGAATATTTTTGATTATACCTGAAGGAAATATACGTTTATTAAAGAATATGCTTATTTCTTACAAGTTTTTTTTTACAATAAAATGCACACGAATATGCGTTTTGTATTAAAAAACAATATTTGCCCTGAAAAGTTTTACTAAAATTATGATTTATTTCTCCTAAATTTATAGCTTAACAATGCTTTATTAAAACCTTTAAACAGAAAATTTCCTTGAAACTTCCGAAACTTGTCTAAGGAAAAACCCGGCAAAATTTTATTTCTGGTGGTCTCAACTGGGCTGTCTCAATTCAGTCAAATATCTTTCTAAAACAACATTCACTAAGTAGTTTAAGTATAATGGAGTAATGAAATGTTATTTTTTTAGTCATGAAAAATAAATACCAACGAAATCGTAAATATCACAAGTTAAATGAAATTTCACATTTGACAACTAGATGACGTACGGCGTACCACAGATTGCTTTTATACACAGAGTGCCAGAATATAAATTTTTAGCACTTAAATATCCGATGTCTGCTATTCTATCAGCTAGTTCACCCTGGTAAATTACTTTAGCGAATTTGGTAAAATAGATGCCAGGAATCAATTCATCGATTCGTCTATTAACAGTGATAACCTTTTCATATAACCTCTTGCAAAATATTTATTTTCTAGGTTTCCGTACCTACCTAGTTAGGTAATAGGTAAATATGATCTTTGTGTCGTCCGTTTTCCCGTTAGCATTTTAGGAATTATGAATCAAAATTGAATTTAAATTATTACGAATAATTTTATCGTTCGGTGTATTTTGATGGAATAACCATTGGATTGGTCTAAACACAGCAATCTCATTTTATTTGCTGTATGGATCAATAAATGGGTTTATCTAGTATCTCATATAATAATTTCCATCTTGAATATTCCGTTCTATAACTTAATCCCACATCTTTTTACAAACTCTTTATCTTATCGATAGGGATATTACCAAGCATACCTACCAGTAAAATTCCCTTACTCTTAACAGTAAATAAGGCAAATGAAAAGCGTTACGTCAAGTATAAGATTTGCCTTCAATGCCACGTCTATCCATTAGCACAATCTATTTGTTACAGTATTCCAATAGATATCGTATATATTGGACCTGTTGAGGAAACATACCCCTAAACATTCATGGGACTGGAATGCAATTAGTACTCAGATTTCAAACTGTATCCATAAGAAAAGTTAAGAGTTTTTCGTATGAACGTTGCGCAAATGTAGGAACATACTTTAGATAAATCAAATGAAATATTAGTAATTTCTTTTAATGGAAAAATTTATCTCCACCGATGCAAATTCATTTCATTTGTGAGGTACTGTGACCATTGTTTGTTCTTTATTCGAGTTGTCAAAGTTGGATATAGTTATTTACAGTCTTCTTAACTTACTTACTATTCTGGTACAGTTTTAACTGTATCTACGTATTCCAGAAAATATCAGTTATGATACTTTTGCCTCCATTTTATCAGTTATACTTTTTATTTGTTTGGCAACTTGCGTTATTGTTGAAAGGCTTGCTATTGCTATGGTCTTATATATTTGTTTTGGGAGCTGGTTACGTTATAATTTTTTTGACGAACCTAGTATAGGACTTTTAAATCTTCTGTGAATTTTGTGCTCAGGTTTTCTCGAACACTGCTATTTTAGTTAAAAATATCCACCAAGTATATTTCTAGGAATTTCATTACAGAAAGTAATTTATATCGTCGGGTTGGTGTATTTCATACGTTATTTTAGTTATTTCTAAAGTAAAATTCTATTAAAATTCTACTTTAATGTTCAGAACCAAATATTGTTTTAAAATGGTTGATACTATTTTTAGTTTGTCGCATAACAGATTAAAAAGCTCATGTGAGGGTTATTGAGACCAAAAATGATTTGGAGACATTTTATATATTCAAGAATGTTTTAATAATACCTATCTGATAATCTATTTCAAATCTGGAAGGAACCTGAATAAGGACAAAAACGAAGGAAGTCGGAAAGAGTTAGCAGAAGAGAAGAAAGAAAAGTCCAAAAAAAACATACATACGGCGGTCTAAGATACTGCCAACTCTAAATAATAGACATTTTTTTGGTCTTTTACCATTATCTGTGGTAAATGACAGTTGTATTAGGTTCTTACTGGAGTAAAATGTACCTAAAGAGTAAAGTTATTGTACATTACCTGGCAAATTCATAATGAAGTACATAATATCTCGTCATTAAAGCAATAATCGAATTAAAATATTTTTTTTATTTAACTCTCTTCTTTTAAATTTCTGTGATACTTTAACCAATTTTTAAAGCTCTCATTTAGGTCTAGTACACACAGTTCAGAGAATTGTTGTTATTTGTTTTGAAGACTCACTTGTATAAAAAAATTACGTAATACCAAACACTATAAAAAGTCGAGGATAAATATAATGAAAAACATAAATGATAAATAAAATAATTTACTATTCTTTTAACATTAACTTAACATATGTCAAAATAGCTCTTGCCCACAGCTTTTCCCGAGTAAATGTTGGCTATCTCAGCCTAAACTAACCGATCATCCTAATTCATACTCCGAGGTTGTATCTTCTTACATCCAACCAGCCTTAATGGTTAATCAGGCACAATTAAGGTTAATAATAGACATAAAAACAATCTTTTAAGTTGGACCTAATTACTGAGTTACGAAATATGATAAAAATCAGTTAGTCAGTCAGAGTTTATACGGAATAACTACATCGTGACACCACACCTAAGTATATTTAAGATGAATATTTATTTAAGATGGAGGCCATATTGTTTAACAGCGTAACTCAATTTTTATATTATACTTACCTAATTTGTATTTTTTTATTATATAAATTATAAAAAAAATGTCATAGCTTTATTGTTAATTAAAAAATATAACAAACATAAATAAGTATTACATTAAGTGAATTAATTTAAGTTGTTGTACTGTCAGGTACCTTATTTGTGTAGTTAATACACGCCTAAATTAAATTTAATGTCCTTTATAAAATACTTTTTTTATGAACTCATTTCACCAGCTGATTACTACCAAAAAGTATCCCATAGAGTAAAAATAGACAATATTTAAATAGCAAATCACCGACAAAATTGGTCCTTATTGTTACAAACTGCATGTTTTAATAAGTTTTAACTTATCCGTTTACTTTTTACCATACACTATAATGAGGTTGTAGTTGGTTCTCACGTGGACTGGTCCGTCTACGTTGTTATTTACGTGATCCACGAGCTGCATATCTCGAACTATTTTAACATAATCCTCTAAAAAATCTTCCTGCAGTTGTACCGGTATTTTAAATGGATTAACAGCATTCACCGCCTCTAAAAAAGTTATTTTAAAAGTTATGATTGTTAAATTTAAAAAAACAGTTTTTATATAATTGTTTTGTTTATTAATATAGATGTATTTTCTTAAAATTTTATCACACCTACAGTATTTGGGAAACTTTAAAGATAGTTTCATATTTATTCATTATTTGATATATATAATAAATCAGATAAATTAAATTTAATATTTACTTTTAACGGCTTCCACGCTAGTATACACGAATAGTTTCTGAACACATTTGACTTCAACGTTTTTAAATCCGATTGTCGTCATCATCCTTTTTATATCTTTCTCAGGGTCCTATAAAAAAAATGACAAAAGAAAAAGAAAATTAATATTTAATTTAGAATGGTTAATGAGATATTCAGTTTTATATTAAAAATTCCCGATAATTCCTTCCAGTATAATTTGAGCAACTAAAACGATATATTATATATAAACGAGCTCGTGTGTCATAATTTTTATTTTAATCTGTAATACTTGAAATATATACAGATAAATGAGGAAGAAAAGACATTCTAGAAATTATAGGTAACTATTTATACATCACTGAGTTATTGTTACGAGAACACCTTGCCGAAATAGAATTAATATGACATGTTTCATTTCAACTATGACGAGATACTTGTCTGTAAATTGAAACCAATCTCAAGAACTAATTATTAAATGGAATTTTTAAATTTATTCTAACATATTTCTATTATAATCTAAGTAATAAGTATTATAAATTCACCTGACAATCGTGATATGGCGATACATATCGATCCACGTCTTTCAGCCAGAAGCTCCAACGAGTTGATCTGGCAAGGAGTCTGTATACGTCGAATACCGGCATGTGACCAAGAAATACCAACAGACAGTCGCCACCCCTCACCAGGAGGTCGTAGATATTTGAAAATGCTGTTCTGTAAATAAAAATTAATAACACATAATAATAACAGAAAACTAAAGCTCTATTTAGGAAAGAAGCTCGAATACAGTCATTGTTATCAGTATTACATTAATTCTCATACACTCTATATATTAAAAGAATAGTGGGTAATAGTATTTTATTAATTGTTATTAATATAAATACTCGTTAGATTTTCATTACTGTTATTTTATATTTTAATATTTTTAATTAAAATAAAGTATGCAAGACGAACTCTGATCGTGAATTTGATTTTAGGAATATTAGATATATATTGAATAAAATTTAAGTACAACATTAATCAGTTGCTTAAAACGGAATATATAAATGTATTCGTAAATTTTATAATATACGCTATATAGCTACATAACTGTATACCACAGCCTTATTCATTATGATTAATTATGAAATATCTAATGCACTTACTCCTGTTGTCTAACCCAATGTAGAGTGTAAAAAGAAAATGCGTGATGGAATCTTTCACGAAGTTCATCAGGCAGTTCCCCTTCTATGTCGAGCTGCGTGAAGCTGATATTATCCATGGCGTGATGTTCGTTAGCAAACTGTATCATTTTCTCGCTAATGTCGCATCCTATAAGCTCCTTGCAGTTATTAGGTAAGAAAGTTTTGAGTATACTGGTGGTGACGCTTCCATCTCCGCATCCGATGTCTATAACGGCATCACCGTCGTTTTTCCATTTAATTTTTTTTGCATACTCTTCTAAACATTGTCGGGCATCCCTCTTTTGAAGCGTGTTACTTTTATGATATAATTCGGCATTGTTCATTTTGTTTTTAATTAATCGTTTTTCTTATGGGGTTGTATGTTTAAGATGCGCGTGCGCTAGATCACCGTATTCGACGCGGTTTCGACGGGCAATCGAGCCAGAAACGTGCTTCCTATGTATTTATATGAGCCAGCGACGCACGGCATCGTCGAGTGCGGCTGAGATGGCCGAGGAAGTTCAGGTATGGTTGACGACTGTCTCACAACCTGAAAATTAAAGAAACATTTTTTAGAAGAACGCCTTTATTACCAGTACATACTGGTTGCTTTCTCTTGATAACTGAGTCACGGATCCCGGTCTGTAACTAGTTTTATATTGGAACTTTTTCCTTCGATGAATTTTTTTATGTGGAATTTTACTTCTATATAAACTAGCTTTTGATGTTAACGATGTAGAATATGCTTCGTGACTATTCACCGTACTACAACGTAGCACAGCTACAAATTATAAATAATAAATATGTATGTATATATTTAATAATTTTAATTACTTTGTACTGTGAGTAAAAAACTAAGTTTTAAGAGTAGGTTTAGTACTAATAAGTTTGATAATTAAATACTATTTATAATAATATATTTAAGCTTATAAGTATTATGCATACAAGTCAAATAATAACTGTCAATGTTTTATAAACTTTCCCCCTGAAACTAAATGTACACACTGACAGTTAATCACAGGAATTTTAAATATTATTCGGCTTACATTTTTTTGTTATGATACATTCGTCTTATGTTATAAATCTTTTACGTAATACCGTGTCACATATTCGTCATAACTTTACATTTATTGAATTTGTGTATCATCCTAAAGGCCTCCAATAAACGTTTGTCGCGATATAATCACGTACCATTGTTATTTAATACGTAGTAGATTTAATTGAAACTATGTAATAATAATGAAATACTATATTGTATTATTACATTCAAAGTTTCCATTCATATATCCGCTTATCTCAGAGGATGTTTTGAATTCGTATCGCAATCTCTGCTCGGATTTTCCTATACACATTAGTACGTAATGTCGGTAACAATGTAGCTAGTAATTCATACTTATACTAAAATAGATATCCTTATCATTTCTGGATCGAGAACCTCTTCCACGTGAATATTCTTTTGTATTAAAATCGTCGGCCTTGATCTTAAATATTTTTATTTATGCTTATTTTTAAGCTGGCGACATCGGGACGCTGTGAACGATCGTTGGTACTTCCATACGGAGTCTAACAACTGAAATCGCTAATAAATTCAAATGCAAATAAATTATAAATAAATAAATAAATTCAAACTCATGGTGATTTTGATAACTTCGTTTAGAGAAGTTTCTGGTTGAGGCTTTATGGTTTGACGAGTTTTATTTGGGGTTGAATTGTTTTTGTTCAATTAACTTAACATTCAATATAACATCGTCGTAACTGGTTTAAGTATTCTCTTTATGATCACGAGTACTTAAATTTATGTTTCAAGGCTGTAATTAGTACAAATATTTTTGAAACATTTTGTTAGGAATCATTATTTGTTATTGACTTGTAGTTTATAATTATTTAGATAATTTATGGTTCTGAATTTACATTTATAATCTATAACGAAGTATTTTTATATTTCTATCAAGCTATTACAAATATTGGGTTTGGTTTCAAATATTGGGGATGTATAAATATTATTAGTTATAATTAAAATTTTTAGCTATTTTTTTGTATTTAATTTATGTAAAAAGATAATTACGCTTTTCTTACTCTGAACCATAAAAAAGGATCTCCAATCCAGAAAGTTATAAGTATATCTGTATACTCATTAATATTTTTTGAGTATATTTAATAAATGCTACTTAACATTACATCTTTCAATGTGATTTTTTATTTTTATATGATTTTATTATCATGATCTTAAATGTATAGCATAGCGTAATACATAGCGTATTACTTCGAGTCAAATTTGTAAAATTTTATTGAATTATAATAATTTGCTACTGTGATTTGTCAATTGCATTTCTGTGAACTGTCTCCGTGAATGCACTTAGTATATCATGACCTTAGGTACAGCGATTCACATGTACCCACCTCGCTTTTACATTCCATTGACATGCAACACGTTTTATGATCAATAGATTTAACATTTTTCACCTTATATCCTTAGCATTAGATACCATTTTTATTCGTTGCTGCGTTTTGTTTTGTGCGAATTTTGCCGTAAATTTTGGTGCCTTATAACATCATACGTTTTAAATTAATACCAATACCGTTCTGTATAAGGTACTTTGTCTTATGACCGCAAATGCTTGAAGACAGCAAAGTAACGAAGTAAGAAAAAATGAATGTCACAAAGAAAACAACCGAAGGTTGTACATAATAGAGCATGTATTGCTTTGAAGATTGTCGTAGTAATTATTATGCTCCTCACAAACTTTTGGACCAGCACATTCGATCTTCTTTGACCGTTCACAAAAAAGTGCATTGCCCCGGGTCTGTTCACATCCTTTTTTAGCTTATTTGTGTTGTTATCTACTCAGCTGGTTTAGGAATCATGACCTAGCCTAATGCAATTTATATTGATGACAAAACGAGATTCAATTACACAACGATGACGTCACTAGCGGTGCATGCATCATTTAACACTCAAATATATTAATAATTCAACATAATTATTATCAGCACATACTCACCATGGTTTTAATACATTAACGCTAATTTAAAATAACTCCATACTTAGATATTATCATTTGGTCTTTAGTTAAATTATTTTCGAGAGCCGCTTATATATGTGCGAGTATGTATGTAACAATGTGCAGCGAACGCGTTTTTGGTAATGTGCATGCTGTAATCTAAACTTGAAATTCAAGGACGAAGTTAAGAACCGGTGAAAAAATGTAAGACAGTGCATCCATACGCTTTAATGCAAGTGCAATGTAGATTTATAAAGAGTCGCGCTACA
>JAAAKD020000002.1:3553430-3566946 GCA_010014825.2 Danaus melanippus
TGCAAAATATGTCCCTATTTACCAGGTGGTAGATATGTATACGTTATGGGAACAAAACCATGAAGGTTAACTAAGTTAGTTAACGCTAACTATGGCATTACAGAGCGCGCAGTGGCCTAAACAGATATTCCGGGGAAGCGCGCGCGGACAATGCGACGCAATCACCACCAAAGCCAATGTACGCTGATTAGTTAATTCGGAACTGTTCACAACCTAATATTACAGCGCACCACGTTCCAAACCGTTCTTGTATGCATAATCTGATTATAGTAAGTATTATACAAAGCTTTTGGTAACGGCGTCGTCGTTTACATTGAGGTGATAAAATCCATTATTAAAACTTTGGAATTGCAATCCGTGATCCAGCAGTCGAATTTGGTAGATATCGATTAAGAAAATCAATACCAATCTAAGCGTTACTGCGTAAAACATTTGCTTGACACCCAAATCAAAAATCGTTTTAGTCCACCCTCCCTATGGGGAACCGGGATCCGTCGACGCCTCAACATTTATTATTTCAGACATATCACTCACATGCAAAACAAACTGAGTCCGATCTATCAAAAAGTTTCTTCCCCTATTCTCCTCTTGACACAAATCGAGTGTGTAAGTACTGCGGTTTGAGAAACTAGGGTCACACATACCAACGTCTATGACTTCAGGAAGAATTTGCCGTGATTGTTCCGTTTTCCCTCGACTGACGCATGATTAATTTGCGGCAACGACATAATTACTAAGTTATCAACCACCAAACTCAAGTCACCAAATTATATACTGCGATTTTGTTAGAACACTCCAAACATTTAAATGTTTCATTATAATAACCTTTAGATAACTATAACTCAAAATAGATATTGCTTTAAAATAAATAAGCTTGTTCATCCAAGAGAAATGAGCATTGTTACCCCCGTAACAGTCAACAAAGCTTCGAAGAAAATCGAGCGAAAAAAGGCTAAAAACACCTTAGGGGTTTACTAATCGAATAAAAAATATCAGCGACCGATGCCAATGTATGGGGGAGAAATGGAATAAATTATAAAGAAAATACAAGTAGCAAGGGGCTGGGAGCAAACAAAAAGTTATCCATATAAAGGAACTTATGTTTTATCTGCGAAACAAAATGTCTAGACTTTTGAAATTTCTAAGCAACCCCGTCACAAAAAACTATTTAAATGTGTCTCTAGTTTTGATAATGAACTAAAAATGAAAAGGACTGCTTAATACTGCTACTTCTTTTCATAAACTGATTAACAATAACAAGAAGTATTTGAAATTAATAACAACAAATCCTTATTAAGATATGCAAAATTTTAAAAGAAACTCAAATGATTTCCAAACATAATATATATTATATGATTAGAATTTTTGTTAACAAGCTTATCGATGATAAAGAACCAAAGAAAAACACTTAGGGCGGAAGAGGCTTGGGGAAATGCAAAAATATTAGGAAAGAAGTAACATGATGACTTGTCGGCACCGCGCCCCTCGCATAAACGTCACGATGTCATTTGTAAAAATTGCGGCCTTCCAACTTCTTCGATTTTGGAACAATAACATGCGTAGAGTAGCTGTGATATAAAAATATACGCAAATATACATTTTTTGTTTATAAGCGCAAAAATACAATTTACTGTTACTCGTGAAGAGACAGTTCATCTTAGAATTAAGTGTTTTATATAACTTTACTCATTATTCGTAATTAATTAAAAAAAAAAACGGAACCCTACAGTTTTCTTGTTATATAAAAACATCTTAAATTATAAGTAGATTCTGAGGGCGACAACAGAATCGGTAGTCAGTAGGACCTCTGTAGGGGAAACCGGAGACAGTTATTTAAATTTGAATAATATAATATGGAAAAAATTACGTCACTTAATACCGTAATAAAAGTGCACTAAGCGACCGGGGCATTACGCTTGCCAAATGTAAAGAGGGACACGCAAATTTCGCTTATGAAACGTGAAATGAAAAATAAAATACGCCTCAGAAAGAAAATAAAATATGTCTCTGAAGCTTTAGGGCTCATTAGAATATTAGAAAAACGTGAGAAGATTAAAGTTGTCGCTGTTAGATGAGTGATTGCAGAAGATCGAGGGGTATTTAAATTCCAATGAGATATATTTAGAGGTTTATAGACATTACTTGTTTTTTACCTTTACTCGAAATGTTTGTTGTGTAGAAAATAATAGTCTATTTGTTCGCAACAGATTACAGTGGCATAACGAGATTCCGATCGGATCTGATGTTATTAGGATTTAAGCGCCAACGCGTCGCCTGTCTCCCAGCGCAATGTCGGATAATTATGCAAAATTGCTCCTACAATTCGTAGTCCTGACTTTTAAGGGGCATTACCATTATCTATAATGGGAATGTTTTTTGATTATGTTAAATTTGGCAGTAATATCTTTAGGGAAATGAGAGTTGTATTGCCGGTTATACCGGTGTGATTTAGAATGTCGTTCTTTGCAACGAACTATTGACTGACCACATATTGCATAAATAGGGCTTCACGGCAGGCAGCATAAGGGATAACCGCAGAAAATTCACATACATCGACACACTTCCAATTCAATTCCTTGGATAATGTGACGCGACAAATCCTTCCTTATAGTCTAGCAGCTGTAGCGCGTTCTTTGCTGATATAAGTTTCTCTTATGTGGACGGTCATTTTGTTCATCGCTGTGATCGCTGGTTGCACAGGGAGCAGTCGCATGAGTAATGATTGCAATCGAAGTGATCGTTTGCGTACACCGCAACATGTTTCCAACTAGATAGTAATGATGTGGTGACACTTTTTATTACAACCTTATAAGTAATCTACTATTATGTACCGTCTTGTTGTTAAAGAATTAAAAATATGTAAAGCTAAATTAACTAACTATTGTATTACAAAAGAAATCATGGTATCATGAAATTATTTTCCAAGATATAAACGTCCAGAAGATCCAATCTTACAAACGGACGCTTTATCTAGTAGTTAGCCGGGACAGGACACATCCATCATAGTATTGTACATTTCATTGATAACTTAGAATTATCTTCAAGATAAGGGACATTTTAATGAACTTGTTAAATAAAAAGATGTCAGTATCGATTTGATATGACATTATCCTTTAAAATAGATTATTTGACACAACATGATAATATAAAAAGCGATGAAAATACATTTGAATAAAGCAATAACGGAGATTATATCAGAAGCGTAACATATTATTGACTGTTGCTAGAAATGTTTGCTTTTGTCCGATAATCAGCGCAATAGAAACAAAGCCATCTGTTCTAAACGGCCGATATAGGGAGTTTGGCTGAAAGTAAACAGAAAATATAATTTTGAAGCAATTTAGCGCGATATGTCCGCAATCAAATTGTCTTGTTAATACCACGGCGCTATCAAAACATTTGATTTGTGGTGTAGGGTTGGATGTGGTTATTTAGCCATACGATGCCTCGGATCACCCTTGCTTACGTTCAATCAATTATTTATCCGAGTGCTTTTTTTATCGACAATTTTGTAATTTTAATGAAGTACATTATTTATTATTTACAAAACGTTCAAGAACGTGCCAAACGTAAAATTATTAAATGTTCGTTTTGTTCAGGAGCAACTTATTGATATATACGAAAATTAAATAAGTAGTCAAAAAGAAATGAATTCGTATATTGCAATATATTTTCCATACTTAATTTTGTAGTGTAAATTGACATTCATCAATAATTACACGTGGACGCCAATAGATGGCGCTGTTTGAATTCTATTCATAACTAGATAGAGCCCTTTAAATTAAAGTGAACACCAATTCAATCATTTTAATTCATATATGTAACGTAACAGTTGATTTATGCGCGCTCACACTCAACTCATTCGGCGCGAACTCAGCATGTAAACAGAAGAATACTTTTTATTGGCTTTATAATTTCCCAGCTGGGATTTGCATAACAAAACGGAAAACGGGAAAAGGTCAGGAAGCGAACGAAATGGCAAGTGTCCGGTTGAAGCCAGTCAGCATTACTGGTGATGGAAGCTGCGTTTTAACGGACGAGTATACTGGAAATTGGAATAATTTTACAATAAAAAATTCCTTTATTTACTAATATTTATCCTTCCTATATTCCTTTAAGATCCGAAGAGTAAAAAACAATTAATACTTATGTTTTGCCTAATAAGCACTGCTTTAGTGGTTGCAATATGGCATCGAAAAAAGTAATAAATGAAATTCTTGGCTATTGGTATCCATGCCAATAACTTGAAACAGTGTAAAGGAGGCACGGGATGTCCGGAGTCAGGCTTCGGGATGCATATTCATTACTTTGCGCCACATGCAAATCGTGATTTACACACTGTAATGAATTCTTTTGATCTGTGGATTCCATATTTGGATTTACCCCATCGATGTCAGTATTAACATGATATTTAAGTATTCATAGTTTTTCTGATGAAACGTCCGATTGTTGAATATAAATATACGTGGACCTAAAATTATCGCTGATATGTTTTGCAAGTTTGTATCTTATAGATTAAATTAAATCATTTTATAAATGACCTTATTTTTTAACAGAAACTATAATGTTAAAAAAAGAGTTTATTAATTATTTCATGTCTGATAATTAAAATGTGACAATAGTAAAAATAAGTTACATTTAAATATTATTTGTTATAAGCCATTAGTGTTGGTATACGTTGTACAATGTAGGCATATATTATAAATGGGTACAGAAAATAAGTCGAGATATAACAAATTACAACCACAATGTTGCTGTAAATATCCATACTAATATAACAATCACAGGTCGATTGAAAAAAGTCCACTTAAAATTACATAATTACTTTAGCGATACAACTGTTCGAAAGAAACGCAGAAATGACAAGACGATGACAAATGAGCGCAGCCCGCATCCGACGCAGTCGGGTGGCGGACCTCATCAAATTATTCCCCACTTAAAAAATCTCCGTAAACAAAAACGTAGCATGAAAAAAAAGATCCAAGTCGCGGGGTAAAAAATAGGTATTGGCAACATTGATTGATGCGTACTAATAGGGCGCGAAGGAATGATGCCGCTACGTAATTAAAGGAAAAGTGACATCTTCTGTCATTGACAATGTGACCAACTTCTAGAAATAGAGCGGTCACGCCTTTTGGGGAGGAAGTGATTAGTACTTTAAAGTTATTAAAAATTACTGAGTGAAGGCAGCTAATTGATTGCCAGCTTGCCCGTCTCGTCACACTTCGTTAGCTATGTGACTTATTTTCTATTCCACCGTTGCTAACTTAATTTATATATTCTCTATATATGTACATGTTATAATAAATACAAAATAATTGCAATTCTAATAATAGAAACTCATTATCGCTTATAAATAATTTAAAGGTCATGAAATAATCTCAACTAATTACAGTACGTGTTTTTTGTTAACAATATACTAAAAATATAACAACCTATTTGCAAATCCATTTTCAAAGTGACACCCGAATAATGAAGGGAACAATAAATCTTTTTCACTCCGAACGCGCTACCGCATAAAATTTAATCCTAATTTTGAATTAGCATTCCGAGGTTTTGATACGACGTGTTTTATTTAGAAAAAGCAATGTAGTATGACGATGTTTCTAAATTACTCCAGAAGAATGACTTTCCATTATTATAAAATATTGTAACATCAGCGAGTTAAGGCAAAATCGATAAAGAAAGTTGATACCTCAGATGTTTTTATAAAGCATCCCTTATCGCTGTGTACATATCATTAGTAATGCAAAATAATGGGATACGGACACCTCGTGCTGTTTGCGAGCTAATGATTAATGCTGTTCGCCATTAATTCTTATTTTTGATGAGAAATTTGACTTGTGCTGTCAGGCGCCGGATCCAGATTAATATTGGCTGACGGTGCAACTAACAACAATGTTTGAAACTCACAGATAATAAAATATTAACGCTGTCTTTGTGTTCTTTGAGTTATCTATGGGACATGTTTAAAGTGTTTATAATATTTAAATAGAAAGAAAAAAACTTTAGTTTAAATAATATGAAGTAACGTATTTAATTACATAAACACCTACTCGTATGTTGAAATTCATAAATTGTAAGAGTGATTGCTAATAAAACTAAATTCCAGGTGAACATCAAGCAAATACGATAAATAGTTCGGTTCACCGTAGGAACTATCCAAATAGTTTGAATCATAAAAGGGCAAAGCACAAAGAGCTACACAAAATGCCAGTATGACCACATCGGTGACAAACACGGGAGGTATTCAGGGTTGTCCGTGACTCGGCCCTTTATGAAACACCCTACGCATATTAGCCGACTGAAAATCAAAAGTCGTTATTATTAATGACTTGCGTGACAATATAAATATCTCTGCCTAACACTAAACGCGATGAAATACTCTCAAATAGAAGACTGACGTAAATGTACAGTCACCAGATGTTATCTCGGATATCATCCTTCAAATGGTAGGAAACATTATTGAAGATTCGGAGCATTCAGCATCTTTATCTTTCGAATATAAGAGTTCATTTTATGACCATTAATTTTGTCTTTTCCTTGGGTGTTTTATCCCAACGACGAAGCTCTGTCGCTAGTCTCATTAATCAAAAGCATTTGTTTACAACGAAGGGAATTTGATTTGATTAAAATAATTCGCAATATCCTTGATAAATATCACCCTCGGTCTTCGTTTGATCTTCGTTGAAATTAATGGTGGAGGATTCAATCACGCAAATGTTACCAATGAGATTCTTGACGTCTCCTACTAAAGACACTCTAGTAAAGCATAATTTATATAAACAGGAATTCATTTGACGCGACTACAATAACAACATGTAAAAATATTATGCTACAAACAATCGAAGTTCAGAAGATGATATGGATAAGTCGTTAAAAGATATATCACATAGTAATTAAATTATTTTTAAAAATGTAGAATGAAGGGTGACCAAACTGAGGTATCTTTCCGGCACAAGGGTCCAATGAGTAACGAGAGCCGTCAGTGCGATGTGTGCATCGTGTGCCCTCCCGGCTTAACCCGCCGTACGCCGATTAATCGCAGCTAATTCGATCCGAAACGGAATTAAACCGGACGAATGCATAGATCCCAACGATTTGTTGACTGTTAATTGAGTCACCGTTTGATTTACAGCGGATTCTGCAGAGCTACGGATTGGGTTTTTGTTACCATTGCGATACAAACTGGGGTTGCAAACCAACAAAAATGAAAAGAAGTAAAGAACTGTATCGAAAAATATCACCCTACTTCAACTCTTACTTAAAAAACTCTTTTTATTATTGAGCTATTTATTTAATAATTACAATTCATTAATTTTATTAGTCTATACACGAGATACTTATTGTTTAATAAGGCTCAAAACAATTTATAAATACTTCAATAACCCTTCAATGTTAAAGCAAAATCAAAATAATCGTTATAAAACCGTCTAATAAGCACGCTCGAGTGCACTTGGAAGATGCAAAACAAACAGTACCTACAAATTATATTAAATCAGAGATAATCTTGTCAATTAATTGGACTTAGGATCGAGAACCGGTCGGCGCCTGCGCCAAGCGAGCGGAGGAACGAACGAAGTTGGTATTATTAAACAGTGTTGCTTGTTATAAATGTCAATATCGGAATGATACGATGTTAACATCGGCAATCAATTTATATTCACGTTTCAATTATTCGAAATCTTTTAATCTTAAGTGCTAAATCGTTATGATTTTTTGATTTAACTATTAAATATAATATTTAAAGCAAGAAATACACTTATACTTACGAATGGAAACGAAATTATCTTTATAAGATGTAGACAAAGATATAAATTCTAGTATAATAAATATAACAATGTTTTAGTCATCTTGTTATCACTAAATAACAGCCCTTACTTTGAATCCATACAAACATAAAATTCCTACCTTCATTGTATTTGAATGTATTAAATACTAATACTTTGTATTTAACATTAATTAACATCTCCAAATTTGTACAGCCATTTTTGAACAACATTAAAAGTTATATTTCAATAACAGATTTTACATATTTCGTAAAGCGTAAATCAAATGTTACATTTCAAAATAGTATATATAGATTTTACGCCAAAAATACATTGTAATTTCTTTAAAACAGCCTTAATCCTATACCCGTGGCGGCGATCTGACAGTGACACATCGGTACAAGGCTGGCTGTCCGACTGTAATTCTACCCAACTCGCATGGATACGTTTATTTTCAAATCTGGAGGATTAATTGAAAAAAAAGAAATTAATTTAATTGGACACCCCAAAATTTAAAACACTGCCTTTAATAAGCGCTTGTTAATTTGTGATTATGATATCAAAATATTTATTAAACCGTATATTTATAAAGATACAAAACGAATGATATCATTAACAACTGATAACTATTATAATCCTAAGTTATGTGCTACTTAATTTATTTTGGATAAAAATATTTTGTATTTGAAAATAATAAAAAACGAAAATGACGTAACTGTTTTTCATTTCAATAGAACGTAAATCGAAAGCGGTATCGAAACACTCAATCGCGGCTCTTCCAAAGTAAGTCAAAACCGCGAGTTTCATTCGATCCCGCCGATCAATCACCATCCATTAAACAAGAAAAGAAAAGCGTTTCCCCTAACCATTGGCCCTCGAATTGGCCCAATTTACATGAGAGCCGCATTTTCCTCGCATCGAGATTAGCTCAGAATGAGTTTGATGAATTGTTCGCACCCCGAGCCGACGCCAACCGACCGGTCATTTGTTAAAAATACACCCGATCCAGCGATCTAATTGTGTCCTCTAATTTCACACTCCCCTGATATCTAGGCGTTTAAATTAAAAATGCTTTTATTTGTATCTCCCTTGCTCGTCCTTCGGCAATGATGAAGTGAAAAATTAAAGAGTTTCAATATAAAACAAAGTAAATATCAAGAGAACTTAAAAAAAATCGTTTATGAAACACATTATCTTTTGATCACACAATAATCATACCTTTCTAGATGTTTTACGATGTCTTCGTAAGCTGCTCTACAATTCTCCCAAATACCAGATCTGTCGACAAAGAATAAAAGAAAAATGAGAAAAGAATACGGAAAATGGGATATTAAAATTAGAAAATAAGGCCAATAAAGATGAAAAATGATGGTTAGATGGCTACACGAAGGTATAAATTGAAAATTATTTTTTCACAAAGACCTTCCCTTTACCAATTTAGAATCTACAAGAAGACAAAACTTGCAACAAAGTGCTCTCGAGTATTTAAAAATTAAAGTTTGCAAATAAAAAAAGGGTTTGAATGTAAAAGGAATAATTATGAGCACTCAATATTAAATGTTCCGTTAGACTGAGCGAGGGGTCGAAGAAATTAATTATGTTTTTTAAAACAATCGCTTATATTTGTGTCGTAACAAGTGATGCATGATCGTCGAAATTGTTTCTCAATTACTTTAACACTTTGTTTTCATTAAACTTTTCTTGGAGGGAATGCTTCTTACAATAGTTAGAGAGTTCTGTAAGGGTTCATTCATTCCAGGCTGATACTCGAGCATACTTCTGTGTCCCTTCATAAGATCCTTTTCGATACTTAAGTATGCTCCACCCGTTGTAATATTTTTAATCATTATTATATTTGTATGGTAACTTATTAAAAAGCCTAAGAAAATAGAGTCATTGAAAATGAATTTGCTTGGAGTTGTAACATTAAACTTATATAAGGTAAGGTGTAAGTATATCAGTAACCTATGTGGGTTATTGTAGCTGTCTGAATCAGACGACAGTAAGACAGTGGGGTAAGTCAAGTGAAGTGAGCGCTGCGGGTCTTCGGGCGGAAGCGAGGGCAGTCAGTGTTTGTACTTTTCTTATTGGATTAACTCAGACATTTAACCTGTATCACTTGTGACCCGCTTACAGGCTTCCTTTTCATTAGCGTATGTTTAAGCTCATTATGTGTTAATTAGGTAAAATTGTTTCACAGCCTTAATGTTTTAATATTTTATTTTCATATAAAATTAATACGTTTGAACCTAACATCTAGTTTTAATTCTTCAGACACAATACAATATCCACAAGAACGGAGTAAAAAGTCACTAGAAGTTATTAAAAAGCATCTCATAAACAATTTAGGTTATTAAAACACAAATAAACATCGAGCGTCTGTCTTTACTAATCAATAAAACAAAAATAGATCTACCTTTTGCCTCAACGATTTACGGCAAATAGTTCTATACAATAACGGTGGATAAAATACATAACAGTGAATTAATTTAGGCTCATGCCGTGTTTGGGAAGCCACAGTTTTACGTAACCAGTATCCGCTGTAAGCTCGCTTATGTTTATTTGTTCATTGACGTTCGTATATACGTAGCGTAAAATCTATTAATTAATATTTATTAAGTTGCATGTGGAGGATTTAATTCTGGAAACAGTTCAGTTCTTAATTTGTTCCATTCAGAACAATGTATTCCGCAAATGTCCTAAGTTGTATAATATATGTCAAACTTTATAAAATTCATGTTGAATGTAATAAAAAACATACAGGACACGTGATAGGCATAAATTAACATATTCAAGGTTAAGGAGAACTTTCTTTCTATGGGTTCTTATTGAGTTTATTAAATATAATACTTACTCTGGATAATTTCTAACTTTTTAAGAATTATTAGCAAGAATAATTTGATTCCATTTAGGTTTTTATATTTCCAATTAACAGTACAAATACAAATATATTATGTGCTTGGAAATTTCTCAAAACATCTCATGGTGCAAGTTAACATAATTTTTTTAAACTTCTTTTGGTATTATTTTCAGCTCTAAGACTTTTTTATTCAAGCCCTATGATTATATATGCAGGGTTATTGTACTTAAAAGTTACCTCTCCAATATATCTTTCACTTATTCCATAACTAAAACAAACATCTGGTATGTACAGGTTAAAGAATTGATTCATACCCTCTAAAAAAAGTATCAGTATTCATAAACTATATACTGCAGGTAATTTTAATTTCCTCAAACAAGTCATTGTTTATGAAAATAAACCAAAACTACGACTTACCTCGCCAATGCTTCCATATTGTGCATCGGCTGGCCTTTGATGATGGATCCGTCAGGTCGGGGGACTCCGTGGTGCATGCTGGGGGACATGAGCGCGTGCTGATGCATGAAGCCCATGGGTCCCAGGTGCGTGGGGGGCGCGTTGTACCCATTAGCGAGCAGGGGGGACTTGTCCATACGAGCCATATCTAGAACAACAATTGTTATAAGTATCGTGCTTTTCGTTGAATCCACATCTCTTATAATATAAATACATACTTATATTTAATTTCCCATTAGATAAAAATTCTACTTAGAATTACCAATAACAATTTGGACGCCAAAATGCGTATAAGAAACAATTAAATATAATAATCACTGACATATTTAAAAAAGCAAAGGTCTAACAAAATATTTGATGGTGGATTACAATTTATGATTTCAATTCTCGTTTCCTTGATATAAATAGCGCAGCACTTAAATATAATCACGTACCTACTCAGGTAAAATCCAATTAATACCCGGTATTATCATTTAATTACTCGTTCCAATAATCGAATCGCCCGTAAAATGGTGTATCAACAATAATAAAATGAGCAATGAATTTCGAGACCATTGTTTTCTGGGCACCACAAACAACCTGTGTAAACATGAGGGAAGGAGGGGGGGGGGAGTCGACAAATATTCTTAAAATGACTCCCTATGGGGGGTTTTGGTCTTTGTCCACCCCCGGTCACCAAACGGACCGGGGTGTTGGAAACAATTAACAAGGTGTCGAATTAAACACGAATTAACGTTTAAATCGTTAAGGAAAATACCCTTTCCCATTGTACTCTCTACAAAGGATTTTAGGATTGCTGAGTATTTAATATGTTTTACTTTGTTACCCGATTAGGGTCCAGGTATATTTGGTGGCGGTACAAAAAGTGTACGATTACAAGTCACCATGGTCACAATTGAAATTATACTTAATTATTCCACACCAAACCACGTTTCATACTATTCAATTAAAACAAGTACCTACAATAACTGGATAACTAAATAAACTTTTATTTTTTATTTTTGATATAAAAATTAATACAATATTCGTCTGTATATAAAAAAATCTATTTAGCGAAGAAAACTAAAGGTTCTGCCATACTAAATAAGTATTATTGAATATATAAAAACAATTTCTAACCTTGGGAATTTAATTATACATTACGACATACTCTAAGCAATAATATTAGTGAATACATAAATACAATTATTAAATACAATATTATTATTTATCAACGGTTGTAAAATTATTTTTATAGAATTATTTTAAATAATACATTCAAAATACAAAGCTACTCCACAATTATGAACTAAAGACATTCTTTCGACATGACCCTGGTCCGTTTGTGATACCAAGACGTATACTAAAATAATTTATTTGTTTTTACTGTTTGGTCAAGCGTACAGTATATATATGTAAGGCGGGTTAATATAAAATTTCATTAAATCACCCAAACATGTATCCACTTCTAAGGATAACACAAAGTTAACAAACAACCATCATGACCAATGGGCCCTGAATTAATTGCTGGGGTGTATTTACTTAGTTAACCGCCTCGGTTATCTTCAGAACCATGCGCCGAATTTAATGTATTTGTTGTTACCTTACAGTTTTACAGTTGTTCGATAAACATCAGCTTTCAATGAATTAATAAAGCGTGTAGATTCAAAAACATTAATTAATATAAACATTCATTTAAAATTATTCTATAGTGGAATTAACTGGGATATATTTAAACGAGATCATTATGTATTAATGTTATCATAGAACTTGTTCTTTTTTTTAATTTAAATTAATAAATATTAAAAAAAAAAATCTGAAATAAACATCACAATTATTCTAGCAATAATTAATGAAGAAGCTTCACTTATAATAAATTATCTGAACACTCTAACCGCAACTGGGATACTTCACCAAAAATCATATTTACATTGCCCCATTCGTACAAAGAACCCGACCGCACCGGTCAACCGCACTTACTAATTACCTAAATACGTGTTAAATCTCGTAATAACGTGCGGTTTCAACAACCCTTCTTCGCTGTCTCATTTACACTTATTCCTTTTACATTTATTCATCCTTTTTGATTTGAACTGAATCGTTTTTTTCTTGTTTTGAAACAATTGTTTAAGCTAATTTTTATAAGACGACTTTAATCCTCGAGCGTAAAAAAAACCAAAACGATCGATCAAAACATTCCTTAACAAAGCACCATTATCATCAATTATACCTATTAAGCGAATCCACTGATAAGCCATTTAAAGAAATGAAACGTCAAACGTGAACCGCCATTATAACGAAATTCATCGATTTATTGATCGGATATCGACTGTCCTCGACAAATGATCGCTGGAAATTATGGGCTATTATTTAGAATTAGAATCGATATAATCAAAACCCCAATTATATCACTTATGTGTTTAAAGAAGGCTGGGATAGAGGCAATCATAAC
>JAAAKD020000002.1:3660530-3670864 GCA_010014825.2 Danaus melanippus
CAGATAAACACAAGTTACCTAGTAGGGATATCAGGGTTGGTGTTTAAGTAAATAACAGACCCCGTCTTGTAATTACACAGACAGAATCTTAGATTAACTTGCGAAGTCTCAGCTACGAACTACATTTTTAGACGATAGGTGGAACCTGATTCATTTCAATTTCTTATTGAATCTATCCACTGATTATATCCAATAAGTCTGGCGGTCATTCTGGTTGTTCCTCATCAAAAACAAATGCACGACCGCACCTCAAGTCGTTAGATCAATGTTCGTAGCACGTAGGACTGTATATATGGTGAAAGGTGCCCATCTATAACATTGAACTTAATTTTTTCCATAACAAGTTCTCTGCTCATAATAAAATTGTGAATTTTCGTTCAGCACACAAACAGCTAAGAAACAGATTATAAAATATCCTTGAATTAAGATGAGTGAAATTTGACACAGATAACACAAGGTGGTAGTCTTTTCTAATGCATGTCACGCATGGATTAAAGAGGTAGTTGATCCGTTTTATGGTGTTGGCTAGGAGTTATTATTAGATACCACAGCAGAATCGCCTTGCGGACCCTGTGGCTTAGCAGAAGAGCGGCACGCGGGACACCCGTGGGGTTTTAGTCGGTAGTGCGTCCTTTTCAGGACGAGAGTCCGACATAACTCTCCTTGCTTACCTCCCCAAGCAAGAGACTTTGCATTTCCCCAACGAAAAAAAAGGAGTTATTATTAGATAAAGTTTGTCCTAGAATTATTAATTGTTTTAGGTTGTCTGTAATTTATTGTCATAAAATACTAGCTGCAAATGTCATGCGCTTAACCTAGCTCATTTCTAAAAATTTACGTAAGGTATAATAGTCCTATTTTGCTCCAATATTTGCTAAAAAAATATCTTACGTAGTATGAATATTGTTATCAATTATAAAATGTTACTTTATTTTAGTCAGTGGTGGCCTAGTTGTTAAAAGGCCCGGCTCATACATGATGGCGCGGGTTCGATCCTGGCAAGTATCAATGTGATTTTACCGAGTCATATGTACTTTCTAAGAGTATTTAGACACCGCTGACATACGGTGAAGGAAAACATCGGAGGAAACCTGGACTTATAATTTCACAATTATAAGTTTGAAATCACCAACCCGTCTTGAGCAAGCGCACAGTGGTTCGAAATTTGAATATGGTGGAATTATAAACCAAAGTCAGTATTTGAAGCTGAAAAAATTCATACGTCCAGATTAAGTAAAACCTATCAACATTTGTTCTGTGCAGGTTTTTATGAAAATGCTTACTTTAGCGGAAAAAAATATTTAAAAACAAATGTATGGAGCAAATCTGAAATTTGCTTTTTCTTCTGTAATTCTGAAATTTCTGAAAAAATATTGAACTTTGCAAGATCTCTCACTGTGAACTTAAATCATCGATGGACCGAAGCACATAGGGTGCAAAAAACATTCATGAAGAAGAATATGAACTGGTTAGAAAAAAGAATTAAGTGGCAGAAATGTGGATCTGTGAATCTCTCTGAAATTTTTGAAGAGACCGAAAAGTTGGAGCATCATTCCACCGAAAAAGAAGCACCTGTTCCTTGCTTTGCATCTACTTCGTTGGCTACTAGTGATAGGGGCACTTATATAGACATTTTATCAAGAAAGCCATTTAGAAGACTTAGGAAATAAGCAGAAGAAAATGCGATCGGGTTCATTACTCGAATATCCGGAAGTGGAAATGACTTTTACTTTTCTTCCAAACTTAAAGTCTAATAGCAAAGAAGGTCTTGCTCGAATCATCGATCATCTTTTGCAGAAACCTGAAAGGGTTGAAGCAGTCGAACCCTTTTTATTCATGAACGAAAAGAAGAAGACATCGCAGGAAGATCAAGTTCTGGCCCTTACTACTTTATTGGATCTGTCAAAGTGGAAGTACCTCACTTTACGGTCTTCATTGTCAGATCGATTGAAACTTCCATCTTACTACAAGCTGTTTGAAGCTAAGAAAATGTATTATCCAGATGCCAGACATATTAAAATATCAGAAGATAGAGTGAAGTTGAAACTACAAACACTTTTAGATGTAATAATTCGAAGATTTTTTCAAGTAGTTGGTAATAATTTAAATATTTCCAATGTAAGCTTCAAGCTAACCAGCAAATTGGGATTTGATGGTTCTTCTGTGTTCATAGTTCATGAGAAGCCTCGTTCCTCTGAAGCTAGAGACCAATAATGTTGTTATTTGGAATAATCCTAATCCATCTTCAAACTCTTATTGCAGAGCTATTAAATTTCAGTTTGCAAAGGAAACTGTTGACTTTGTTAAGCAAGACCAAGACCAAGCTGATATGAAGGAAGAAATACAAAATTTGACTGTTTCAAATTGCGCAGACTTGGAAGTTAGTCATGATAATTACAGAAACTCGGTCTGCAGCTATTTTCAACATTTGTCTTGCAAAACCTATTGAGATGAATAATCTTCATCAAATGTTTTCAAGACCTGTACGGGAAGATGTATATCGGTATGGACTATCAACATTCCTTATGATGATTCGAAGCATGGAATGTCTTTTACACAGTTATTAATAACGAGCTGAAGAAGAAATAGAAGTTGATGGAGAAGCTCCAGGAAATGCGCCAGGTCCTTTTGAATGATTTGTAAGTTTATAGTTACTATATTAATTTGTGCTTTTTAATTTAAATAACTTATTGTACTTACAATTGTTACAAAAGATTTTTATGTATAATTTTAAAATATTTTTTATTATTCTATTCTATAATAATTCTTATTTTTAAAAATGTATTTTTGAGATTGAAATTATGTAATAAATTGTAATTTCTATAAAAAACTATCATAAAGAATTGAAATTAAAAAATTAAAAGTTCCGCGGTTTTTTTTGGCCAAGGCTGCAAGTATAAGTAAAAGATTTCTTTATGAAAATATCAAATACATGTTATATAATCATTTACAAAAGGTTTCATTTTGAACACTTTTAAGAATTTCAAGAAAAAAGCAAATTTCAGATTTGCTCCAAAAATTATTTTTTTTAATATTTTTTTCCGCTAAAATAAGCATTTTAATAAAAACCTGCACTGAACAAATGTTGATAGGTTTTATTTAATCTGTACGTATGAATTTTTTCAGCTTCAAATACTGACTTTGGTTTATAATTCCACCATATTCAAATTTCGAACCACTGTGAAGCGTAGTGATTAATGCTTAAACCCTCGCCTTGTGAGAAGAGGCGTGTGCTCAACAGTGTGCTCTGATAGGCTTTAATTATTATTAATTAGTTACTTTATATTAATACTATTCACATTATAGCATAACATGTTATAGATATTTTTAAAGTAATAAGGAAGTAATTAAGTATTTCACAATATATATGTATAAAAATATGACTTAGAAGCAAGTTACAAATGACCACTGGAACTTTGCGCCTGGGTATATTTCACAAGCAAACTCCATAATGAAAGCTTTTATAACAAATGTTATAATTTCTTTATTCAAACTATGCTCCTCTGATAACACTGCCTTTTTGATAGAATCAGTATGTTTTGAATAAAATAATGTTATATGTATTATGTACGTATATGTTATCGATAGAGTAATTTATGCTGTCCAACATTTTTAAAAATTGATTACAAAAACGTAAGACACTTCGATGCCGTTATTCTAAAATCAAGTTTACCATACCATACCAATAATAAAATTATTTTTAATTATTTTTCACTTCAATTCGACTGCCATTGTCCGAAGTAGGTCTTGACCTACTTTTTAGTTGATTACTTGGTAATTGGATATTATTTATCATAATAGTATCAGAATAACAATCATATATTTCATTTTATTCTCTTCTTCTGTCCTAAATGAAGAGCTCAACATTCTTTGACAAAAAAAATTATAAAAAGTAAAGTGTCACTTAGTCACAACTCACATGTAATATTGTCATAGTTATAATTAATCGAGAGTTTATTCAAAAACTGTCTTATACCATCATAGAAATGAGATTGTTACTCAAAAATCAAAACGTCTCTTATTTATATAAATTTAAATAAAAAGTCCCTATCTTTATAAAAATTTAAATTTATAAAATTGTTGTTGAATAGCTTTGTTACGCAATTCAATAATTCTTTGTAGACGAACATGTACGAGTTATGTTGTATAATATGTCTTTTATTTGTCTTTTTTATCTGTGGAAAGAGAAATTCATATTTTTCAAGAAAGAAAGCAAAAGTAATCGTCCCTTCTCTAAAAAAAATAATCTCATAGCATTAAAGTTTACCGTTCCACGAATAGCAATTTCGATGTTGTGTTATTTAATATTCTGCTAAATTAAAGTTAAAGGCACTTGAACTTATAAATATATTATAAAATATCAAGATTATCATTTTTATTTTACCTATCTTTCATGGTGAATTGACTTAATAAGGTAAACACCTATTAATATAATAAGCTGCTGTAGATTATGTTGTATATTAATAGCTTTAAAGCAATATTGAATTTAATTTATTATCTATATAATTTAGATTAAAAATCAGTTTACGTAACTAAAATGAGAAAAACATATGAATTTGACATTTAAATATAGATTGAATAAATAATTGTAAGTACAAAACGTCTAGTTGTATAACTGTTGGAAACGAAGAGTGATTTTCATATGACACTAATATGTATATACCTATGTATTGATGTATGGGTGTTTATTGCTTTGTCGGGTCGTCCTATTGATTCTTTCACGTAGCCCGTGCGCGGTAGCCCATGTCATGTCGCTTGGAATCTGTGTAACTGGAGCACTAACCTTAACTACTTGGGTAACCTTTACAGAAATCTAGGTCCATATATAGAGTAAACCGAATATATCACCACCATAAGTAACTATAGGATTACTTTAATGTGCAAAAAATAAAACTTAGCAGTAAAATTAGTATAGCGAGAAGCATATATGACGATAAAATCAAAATTTGAAAAAATCCGAGAATTCGTATTTTGTTACCTATTGACATGATAGCTGTCATTACGATTTATTTATACTTCCATGACATATACAATATGTGTTTCACATGTTTGTCATAACTATTATTATTATGGGTATTACCGATTTTAATAAGTGTAGAATTTTCTGGAAACCCCCCAACATATCAGTCTTTTGACGTCATCATGTTGTTTTTTTTAGCGTAACCACTATTTTTCTTAATATCCAATATCTATACTTAGGGAACTATTACCATATTTTAAAATGAAACACAAATTTTATCGTTCGCATGTTGATAATCTTTATTTACTGTTCCATTTAGATTTAAATAACGTTAAAATAAAATTGTCACAATTATTCTGAGATTCTCATAGACATAAAATATTTGATTTAAAATCGCTACTCTATTAATATAACACCAATATATTTTAAAACATCCAATAAAGATTAAATACTGTTGAAAACATTTAACACATATTAATATCTACTTACATCTATCAGGGAGACATTTATTATATTTAGAAGATAATTAAGGATGATTTTAAAAATCATATAACATTTTTGTTAAGGTTGCAGAAACAAAACATAAAAATCAGATATTTCCTTCACCAACAATACCCTGTACTTAAGTCACAACAATTCCAGTTATACACCTTCTCCGATCAGTGGGTAATGTAATACTCACAGATAAAATATAATTAGTCTAAAGAGGATCCAAAATATAACTCTTCAAAATATCATAGAGATTCATATAAATTTTAAATATTGTAATACAGCAGAAATGTTATAATCAGACTCATATGTTATAGGAATGTGCACATCTTAAAGCTAAAGGGTCTCTAGATTTGTGTCAAACACTAAAAATTAGAATCTATATGGGGCTTCTAACACATAGAAATATTTGAAATAGTTTTAAAACATTTAACATTGAACATTCAGATATCGAGTGACATTCGAGCAATTTTTTAATTTGAGCTGACTTGATGAATATAAATTGTGCCCTTAAGACATTTTTAAAACATAATACAACCCATTATAAACTATTTAAACAAAAGATTTGGCAAGCTTCTAGCAGCCTATAAACATAATATAAAACACAAGAGCTCAGAGCACATAGACCTCTTGCAAATAAAGAACATATTAACTGATGAAATTAGATCTCATAGTTGCGGAACTTGGAGATCACTTCAGATGGGGGCTCTTGATTGGCGCCCCAACGTCCCCATAGAGCTGCCCCGCCCTCAGATGCACGACGAGCAGCAGCATTGGTTGGGCCCAAGCTAGACGGACCCGAGGAACGGCCAGACTCATCCTCCAACATACGATCCTTAGTGTTGGGCTTGGACCAGTGCATCGACTGCTGGACATGATCTTTCATACCAAGCCACTGTTTATAACCCATTGAAATACCGCTCTGCTTCCATTTATCATACAAGGCCCTCTTCATCGGATCACAAAGAGTTTCCTTTGCCTCCTAAAATATTAACAAGACATTAGAATATTATTATTTTAATAGATTTTTAAGTACATATATATTATTCACTTAAATAAAAATATACTTTTAGTTTTTGGAATTTTGCTTCAGCATCTTTATCCCCGGCATTTTTATCAGGATGATATTGCAAAGCCAGTACTTTATACTCAGCAGTTATTTGTTCTACCTGAAAACATAGTATATATTATTGATTAATATTCTTATTGTAATACATTCTGATTATTTAAAACAACCTTGAACAAATGAAATCAGACGCACATTAAACTCAGACCACTAGAAGAAGAATATAAATGAAGACAAATATACAGAATGAAAAAACAATTCGTTCATGCATTTATACTAATATTAATTAATAACTTGATTGTCATAGCAAACTCCTTGAAAATGTGGGTCAACAGCCAAGCTCAAGGATTTTAATTGAGGTCAAAATAGGACTTCGAAATCAATACAAAATTGGAATAGTATAATTAAAATGCATATATATAATATAAAGTGTACTTACAGTTGAACTCTCATCACATCCGAGCAAACCATAGAAGTCATCATCAGGATTCTTTTGATAATTTAGTATTTCGTCCACTCCGGTCATTTTCACGACCCTCCCTGATAAAACCCCGAAGTATAATGATAAACCTGTCAATGTGATTCCGAATAACGTATACGACAACAATGTGGAAACTACGTTGAATCTGTGTTCTCGACTACCTTGCTAAAACAGAAAGTAAATCACGAAAACTCAGTAGATTCAATCTTTTTGGACTTTATTACAAAGTGATAAGGACTTAAATAGCATGACAGCAGTTGTAGCAATAGGTAACATAATATTTGACTCTGTTTCACAATTTACGCACACTACTTCAATCCACACCTACTCTTTCATTTAATATAAAGTCACCTCTACAAATACGGCATTTGTGTGCGTTCTGATAATATATTCAAGGGTATTGAGCATTGCTTGTTTTATTGGAACATTTTCATATGTTACCACAAATAACAAGCAATGTATTACAAAAAAGAATAAGTGTAAAACACGTTTTGTGTAAAGTGATGTGATAGTAGTATGCATGAATGGAGCTTTTAATGCGCATGTCAGAGCTCTGGCAATCAATAATCCAACACAGATGCTTTCATGTTATTATCCATTTAATTCATAATTTAAAAAATCAGGCTCTTTCTTTGTAATGACTTTACATAAAACAAGTTATTCCAAGGAAAATTATGAGTTTGAAAATAAACTTAAATAATGTGAACCTACAGCGCACAACCAAAAAAAAATTACTTATTGTATATTTTATAGATAATTAATATTTTAAAATATAATTGAAGATGGAAATTATTAATAACCCATGGGACATTTAACTTCTTTATAAACCCTATTAACAAAATTTTATTTTTTTATAAATTCATATATAGTTTAAAATAAAACATATTAAGAATAATTATGTAAGGACCGTACATGTATATCCAGATATATGATTTAAGATGCAGGGAGAGGGGAAATAAAATAATTTAACAGATAAAAGTAAATGTTAATAAAATTTATTAAAACTAAAATATACCTACATATTTTTTTACGTCTTATTTTTTCTTTATGTCACGTACCTAAACAGCCAGCGCTCTTGTATTCACTGCTTGGAGCCATTGTATTTAGAAAGATGTTAAAGATTTATAAATATCTGGACATTTCATAAAATCTTATATTATTTATTGCATATAAAGCTTATTTTTATGTACTTTAAAACTTCATGATGATAAACTCATAAATGTTACTCTTACGAAGTTAACAAAAGGAAGTCTAACATATACGCTATTAGTTTATTTTATTTATATTACTAGACTATTCTTAGATTCAGTATATCTAGGAGACTTGTTATATGCTTTTTCCACCCACGACAAAATTTTGTTTTCAATTAATGACTAGACCAATTTAGATTTATTTTTTATAGGAAAATATCATAACTAAGAGATTAATGAATCATCCACATCAACGTTGCAATTAGATTTGTAAAGGAGTTATCCTTTCTGCATATTAGGATGCAAAGGATATTGGCAAGACAATTGTAGAACGCATCCCTGGTGCTGTTATTCCTTTTACAATAAAGCATATCAATAGAAATGATGTCATTAATGTAAAGAGAAATAATGACGGGGATAGCACTGAGTTTTGTGAGATAGTAGAATTTAAGTCCATGTTATCGGAGTAACTACCGTCAAAACGGCCTTTATGCTCCTGCTGGACAGAAGGTTAGCGATTTATTCGTAAATGGTAGCTTTGAAAACAGGCTCTGATTTAATGCTTTCGCCATGTTAAGGCTGGCTACAACGCCTAACCCTGACTCTTAATGGCGGAAGACTAGCTGTGTGTGAGAAACAGTAAAAAAATATCAGTTGAATTACTGTAATTCCGTGGATTGATCTATCACCATTTTAGAGTCAGAGTGCACGTTGGCAATCTTCCAAGAAGATGGAAATTGTTTTCGTACAAATGTGAAATGAAAAGACATGTTAAAATAGGGCAAAGTTCCGGAATGCAAATTTAAGCACCACTGCTGGTGGGCACACCACAACAATTCGAATCAGGCAATGGCAATGGCAATCAGGTACACTCAACTTATAGATGCCAAGATATCTTTCTGCGAGTAGCCTCTTTCAGGAATAGAGTACTTGCATCATGAGGTGATGGAAGTTGTGATGCTACTGCTATCGACCAAGGTTGAGTTTGAGGCAAAAAGAGTACACAGTACATCGCTTCTCTCTTTAGCGTTGAGAGCTAAGTGGCCATGGGGTTTCTGCAACACTAGTGAAGACCACCGAACAAAATTTGACTCAGCAACCTTAACCAGCGATTAAGAAGCTGAATCACTAAAGGGATAATTTGTCAGATACGAAACAATTCTGGGGATGAAATCTTCCTTCGAGACGGTAATAGCAGACAACCTGTTGACCACAAATGTATATATCAGCAAGTTTCAGAATTTGATGTTCGAGATTAAAGTAATGTCATTTTCTTCTTCTGAAAGAATTGATGTAGACATGATGGTAAGACAAATATCTATGAGGGATTAAATGCAGTAATACGAATGTCTTATGGAACAGCTTATAGACTAGAGTCTAGTCTACAACTTGTTCCATAAGAGTTCACTAGACAATAGTGAGCGAAAGTTTGAATGATTAAAAAGAGGTGACTAAATAAATCACGCTGTATAATTAGGTTGTTTGTCTGACTATCCATCTGAATCTGAATAGTGAATACCATTCATCTGTCTAGGTTTACAGGTAGTTGTGGAGAACGTGCATGGTGGAGAAAAATAGCAGCTAAAACATATCACACAAGGAGTGAGAATAACAAGCAACTTGAAGCGTGTTATCCTTCACCAAATAGTTGGGATGACGCCGACATTGTCTTCCAAAACAATACAAATCAATACCGATTGTAGGTGACTTTAAATTAGACAAAGGATTTACAAGAAGGTTATTTTTTTAGTTTCGTATAAACATAACATTAACGTCCGGTCGAGTTGAATGTTATGATTAGAGTGATATATGAATATATTTTCCCTCTTTGTATAGTGATCACAACCCTCTATATCAGTACACTGTGTTTTATTAATAGTCACGTATTAAATTATGTATGTAATTACACAAATGAATCTGCTTTTGTTGTAATAAGAGATAACTTGCTCATTACTCAAGAAAGTTTAGAATGCCAAAATGACGTGCATTTGTAATTAGAGTTGTTTAAAACTTTTTGACATTTTGGGATAGAACATTAATTCTTGAAATCTGTGTGTAATTCTGACATTAGCAATTGCGTAGGCGAATATCTGAACATGATAATATCTTCATAAATTTAGAATTATTTAAAATGTGTTATTTATCATC
>JAAAKD020000002.1:3817840-3830155 GCA_010014825.2 Danaus melanippus
CAGATCGCTACAGGCACAATATCACAGCAACAAGGACTGCAAGACAAAGGCTACGAAGAATGGGCTGGTGAGATAATTGGGATGCGGGAAATTCTTAACAAGTTCGCTAACATTACACGCAGCGAAGTTGTAGGGACGCGTGCGCCATTCCTCAAACCTGGAAGGAACACACAGTTCAAGGTATGTAGAACAAAAAATAATTTAAAACTATAGTTATCTACAAAAAGCGTTTGGGCTCTGTTTTAGATTATTTTTTAATAAAAAAATCCTAAAGAAACCTTGTTGTGAGTTGTTATATATTAAATGACTTATGTTTATGTCGTTAATTACTTGTGTAATAATTTTTTTCACTCAAATATTACATGTGAATTGAACATCAGACTATTTTGGTTTATTCAAGATGAAGACAAAATTTCAGCGTATCAAAAATAGCTTAAAGGGGTTGCTATTTATAATTTTAAATTCTAAGTATTTATTATAAAGCAATTTCATCAACGTAAAACGTTTATCTATTGAAATATAAATCAAAGTCAATCTAAAAATCGATTTAGAGAGCAAAGTCGCTGTTAAAATTTAAATTTCAAAAGTTTGATACGCCGTATAATGCATATACAATAACTACTGTAAATATTGTATGTCCTCACACTATTTTGTGAAACTAGCCGCAAACATGACTTTGTATTCATGAGTATTTAATATTCAAACTGATATGGAATATACGCATTACGTTATTTAACAAAAATAGTTGGTTCTCTATTAAATGCTTAACTATATAACATGGGATAAAGAGTTGTCATTTAATAGTTGAGAGTAAGACAACTAAATGTATATATACTACAATATTTTGTTATCTGTGTAAGTTTTATAGACGTCACTTTAATATGTCCTATACTCGTATGTCATTCTTGACTGCGTCATTCTTTGACCGAGCATATTGTCTGTCATACTAAATACATATTTGAAGTGTAGAAGGCTTAGAATTTCGTTGGATCTTGTTCATAATAGCGAGAAATTGCTGTTGAAGCTCATACGTCAAAAGCATTCTCTGAGAGTGGCAATTTGTATCACGCATGTCTTATAAAGGATGAAATTGTTTAGTCAGCCTAGAAACTAATTATTACAAAGGTCTATAAGGAATAAAAAATATTTATATAAAAACACGGAACAATATAATTAAATAAAGTAGATACTTTATATTAATTAATAAATTTAATTTCCATCTGGCTGTATGATGTTTCGTGATTCCAATACCATTATGCTCCAAACACTAATGTATTATGTTCCTGTCTGTGGTTTTCGCTCTTAAGCAATTACATTTAACATCCATACACAGATACAATTTCGAAATTCAAATTTTAATAGAATAGTTAACTGTTTAATCGATATTGATTACCTGTGGTTACCGTTGTTAATGTTTCATTGTATAAAAACTTTAATTTCAATACATTTAAAAGGTAAAATTAATTTGAACATAATTTAAAATTTTTAGACAGAAATATTTTGTACCAAAGGACATTGCGGAAACTCGGTTTAGTGTATAAGAAAAATGTGTTCAGAATGTTCTGTATAAAAACCACGTTTTTAAATCTTATGTTCAAATTATATTTTAAATGTCAGTAAAGATTTTATACTATTTTTTTTCTCTTTGAACAACTGAGTTTACCTATCCATTGCGAACACTGGATTACAATGAATAGGTAATGATGAAATGCAGTTATTATTTTCATATCATTGTTATAGGAACAACAAAAGAGCTAGAAACTTGTTTGATCTTTACAAAGTTCGCTGATAAAGCAAAAACTAATAATAAGTTATAATTGTTACGTAGTTTTAATTATTATCAAGGCACTCATTACAATATTGACAAAGCATGATGCAAAACCTGCTTTAATGGTGAAATTATTTAAAGTAAAGTCCAGATTAATATATTGAAGGAACATACAAAAAACCATCAGGATTAGAATTTATGATTTTCACGATAACGAGTTCTACAGACAGTCACTTTATCCATTAAACTACCGTGTCCTAGCCTGAATGGGTGAATTAAGCATTCTGTATCATCCGGCCTATCCGAAAAAAAGGTGCAATGCTGGATTTTATAATAGTACTTTGCTAGAATGTAAAAAAAACTTAAAATATTTTTATTTATTTATTGATTATTACAGTGTGTATAGCATACATATTTTACTAACATTTACTTCGATAAGGTGTTAGAAGATTTTGGCTACATATACGACAGTTCTATCGGTGTACCGCCCCTTCCTCAACCCGTGTGGCCCTACACCCTCGACTACAAGATTCCACACGAGTGCAAATCCGGAACCTGTCCTACTAAGGCCTTCCCCGGTAATTATTGTCATATCACTTTTACGTGTTTCTCTAACTTTTAGTATAGGTGGTTCATTATATTATTGATTTATTTTATTGGATGCTGTTTAATTTAAAAAATCTTGTTAAATTTTATGGTTTATTGATCACAGGTCTTTGGGAAGTGCCTTTTAATGCTCACTACGTCGAATCTTACGAAGGTGGTCATTGCCCTTACTTGGATCAATGCGTTCTTCATAATCATGATGCTGATGATGTGAGTGTTTAAATTATTATATTGACAGAAAATCTGTTTCACTTTGTCAGTAACAGCATTTTTAGAGCACTAACAATTTTTTTTTATTGAAATTAAAGTATTTTTTTGATATAATTAGTTGAATATAAAACTCATTTTGAAGATTACAAAATTTAATGCTGAATACGTTCGCAACTTTGTTTATAAGAGCTTTGAAAAGCTTATTTGAGGAAAGTTTACTTTGACTCAGCTCATATTAACATAATGACATGAAGCAAAACTTTCACAGAACAGTAAAGTAAAGTATGTTATAATATATTTTATATTATGAAAAAATGTTTTCATCGGCAACTCCGTTTAATTTCCGCCAACTTCATTCCATCGACGTGAAATATGATTCGAAGGTGGAAAAATCAGAATTTATTTTAATTAAAAATAATGGTAAGGTCGCATGTAAGATTTGAAAGTTGTTCAACCGAGGTTTTGTGCTTAAGCGTTGCAATTTCCGATACACTAGACGGATTAAACGCCGCAAGAAATAAAACACAGATGTGTTTTATTTGCTCCGTGTAATTGATTTCCATTCGCTGCAAATAAAATTGTTAGCTTAAAGAAAAAAAGAATGGAATGTTTATGTTTAGTTCGAAGCGAATTGTTTTTTCTTTATTAAAGTAGTTTTTATGAATCTATATTTTATTATATTTGAATGTTATAATTTTATTTGTTGTTGATCTCATGTATGCTAGTTAAGGATATTATTTTAAAATTTTATGCAAAACTTTCTTATGTTGTTATAAATTATTTAAAAATAACGTCTAGACGAACAGCTTATCTTATATACGGCTGAGAGGAGATGGTCGGGTTTAACGTGCAAGTTTAGTCTTCGAACCTATTAAGATGTGCTTAGAAGTTATCGACTGATTCCAAATAACGAGCTTATGTCAATATATAAATATATTATAGCATATACGTCTCATCATATAAAACCACCAGGTACTGGAATGGCTTCAGGAAGACTTCACAAGGCATTACGAACAGAACCGGGCACCGTACATGATGCCGTTCCATACCAACTGGTTCCAGATCAAGCCACTGGAGCGAGGTCTCCATAAATTCTTAAACTGGGCTGCTAACTTGTAAGCAACAACAATACCTATGTTACCGCACTTATATAACGTATACCACTATTTACTGCTCACATAGTGTTTATATAAGCAATACCATTTGCTGCTAAATGTACGTATGTGTGTGTTAATGTACAGCCATTAAGGATTCTACTGTCTTCATACGTAACATTCAAATAACAATTGCAATTATAGTTCAAACTGTACGGTATAATATTATTATTATTATTATTATTATTATTATTATTATTATTCAATTGTATTAACTATAGTTTATTCTCTGTGTATGTAAATTTGTGTGGTATATAAAGTTTGTTAAAATTTGTGATAAGTAAAAAAGGTAGAGAATAAAATATTAAATTTCAATTTCATCTATTAATTATTAAATGAAAAATAATTGCGACTAAATTACTCGTCGAACGGAGAAATTTATAAAAATGTATGGAATTTTTTATATGAATAATATATTTTTATCCGTCCAATTATTTGAATTCTTAGTCAGTCGGTCGTTATTTTTTATTCTATGTGACTATGTATAACAAAATAACATCTCCAAAGTCGCTTGTATAATATCTATATAAGGTTTGAAATATTGTAAGCTCAGATAGGTTATATATTTGTAGAATATTACCTGACGTTCGTTGAATATACGTTTCAGAGACGACGTTTGGTTCGTAACAATGACTCAGGCCCTGACGTGGATGACGGACCCTCGCTCCGTTAAGTCTTTGAACAACTACGAGCCCTGGAAGTGCGATAAGAAGGAAGGGTCCAAACCCTGTAACCTTTCAAACAAATGCGCGCTGCCGTTCAAACTGCCAGAGACTAATTTCACAGATACCAGATATATGGAGACATGTGTTGAGTGTCCTAAGCAGTAAGTTGAATTCATTCAGACAGCAGTAAAAAAAAATACCATTTCGCATCTTCCATTATACCTACTATTGAACGCTCAGAATCATTAGCTAACTTACTTTCATTCAATGACTTTGAATGTAAAATACCTGGTAAACCTACTGAGTCATGAAAGTCGTCGCTTGCAAGTAATAAAGTTTACATAAAACTCATGTAACTGGATTAAGGGTGGATATTAAAAATATATAATATCATACTGATTTTATAAGCTTAATGCAAGAATAATTTTAGCGTTCTGAATATATTTTAATATTTCAATTCGTATAAGATCATGTACTATGTTTCTATAATGTTCTTTATATTACATGCAAAGGTTGTAGTGATGGTATTCCTAGAATTAATGATAAATAAGATTTTAATGTACCCATTTATATGAAACTAAGTTTTCTATTTATTTTATTGCTATATTTTTCTGACGTTTTAGCAATTGTGATCTGAGGCTGGCAAGATGAATATTATTGAAAGTTAATATAAACAAATTATATTACTTTCAGATACCCATGGCTCGGTGATTCTGCCGGTACAGGTATTCCAGGAACTGATAATTACATTCCCGAAAGTCTTAGCAGAAAGTAATTAATGTAATCTAATATTAATTCTTCCAGACAACAGACCTATTTCTATTTCATCGTTGCGCTTTTCTGTATTTCTGTAATACTCGTAATCTATTTTTGTCATAAACTTTGTAAAACGTGATTGTTGCCATAATTATAGAAATATTCTATTTTCCGTTTTTATAATTTAAATATGGTGCTATAATTTTTTTGTCTGTTGTTAGATTTTTTTAATCATAAGTTATGACATTGTATATATTTTTAGCAGTGACTAGTCATTGCATGTTGTGTAAAAGCTTTTGTACGACTCCGCTCTTGCTTTTCAATTTTACTTAAAAGTTACTGTAGCAGTTTTCACAGTTTTTTCTCCTTTTTATAATGCGGATTCGTTAAAGTTTTGTACATAAATTTTATTTAGAATAAGCTATTTTGACAATTATTAAATGACAATATCTAATAATTGTTGTTTTATTTCTTGAACGTGTAGCATTAATAAATGGGAACAAAAAATAATTTGTATTTTGCGAAGTATATCTCTAATTTCATAATCTTATACATATATAAGCTACATGTTTAATGTTTAATCACATATATACAAAATATATTTAAAGATAATGATTCCTTCTTTAGATTTCAGCCAGTACACAATAAGTTTATTGAATTTGAAGCCGAGGTTTTGCATCTGAGCTTTGCTAATTTAATTTTAGAGATAGCTCGGTTTTGGTTTGCAAAATAAATGACCAAAAACCAATGCACTTGTCTATGACGTTATAGCTTCCGAAATTTAAATACAGAAACGCCTTCATATTAAGAGGAATATCACTAAAAGAATTTCACCCCAGTAGTTCAAACAAATATTACCTACATGGTCATACAAAAAAGGATACAAAAATTTATTTTATCTTAAAAAAATATCATGTTTGTATTTCTTTCACTTTGTTATTCTTCAATATATCCTTTATTTTTACAATTTTCAAGCAAACTGTATTTTTTTTAAGTTTTTTGATTTTGCTGGATCGTAAATATTTTTCGATGTTGAAACTTTTCCAATATGGCTATCGTTCTACAATTTCTGTTATAAAATCCTATTTTAATTGGTTACTATGGGACTAGAACTTTTAAATGTTATACATATTATGCTTTAGAGATTCATCTTAAAATTACGATTGCTTATTTGACACAGGCGCTGATTGTTCGTTAATTCGGCAACGTTTTTCTGGTTCGATTCCAGGAAAAAGGAAAGATGTAGATGTTTTGTTTATGGGAATCGGGGGTTGCCCAGTGCGTTTTCGGCTTTTCTTGGGAAATTGAAATTTATGAAGCAAACGACTAATGTGTCGGCGAGAATTCTCTCAATTTCCAAACTGGGCAAAACGATGTTTTGAAAACGTACATGTGAAGAATTTTCGAAGATTCACGATTTAATTTCAGAAATATTTGCAATTTCCCAATTCCTTCATATATTTTGTGAAATAACTTAAATGTATTTTATATTTGTTATCATAAATATTAAGATGAAATATCAACTATAATCGACTATTCCTTTTTTCATTAACATAAAATTTATTACGTTTCTGTGTTGTACACAGAAGGGAGCTTATACGTGACTTCACATAAAATAAAATTATTTTATGACCCTGAAGCATCTCTTACAAGTTAAATGGAGTGAGACATAGTATGAAACTCTTTTATGATGAGGAATTATAACAGTTGAATACATTTAATTGTTCTTTGGAATAAAACATGTACACATGTAAGGGATTCCAAACTACTAATAACGTATATGTATAACAAGTAAAATCCTCTTAAAAATATCTTTAAAATGTCATTAATTAAAATTGTTGTGTGAATGTCATAATACAAATATAAACATGTCATTAAATTTTAAAGCTCGGTTTTGACTTGGATATTACTAAAAGGATCGGTTTTATTAATGAATTTTGAATCTAGTAGGATGTAAATTAAAAAAGATTTTTTTATTCTTTTCAGTATGCAACGGTCCAAGTAATTAAACCAACAGACATTCCCAATCGTATTTTAAAAGTGATGTGACAACGGAACGTTTTTTTTTCATTAAAAGAAAACTTTGGTTTCTTAGTTTTCATTGTTCTGACTGTTCGTTTAATTTGGTAGACAATGTTCCTATTATAAATGCTGAAATAGTTTTTATTTTCAAGGAAATAATTAATAAAAATTTAAATTTTAGTTCAAGATTTAGAATATGAAAAAAACTACGTACATATCTTCCATATTCCGTTCGTTTATCGTTTATCGCATCCGAGTACCCTACGTCTTTTTTAAGGTCTACCTTTACACAAAATTAGAATTACTTCAGACTTTAAAATATTTGAATACATTATATGGTTAGATAGAAAAATCTCGAAACAATACGATTTTTCTAGAGGCTTAATGTATGAAATCTTTCACTTCATTCTAAATCAAAATAAAATGTAAATGTTTTAATCGGTTACAAAAAAATAAAATAAACATAATTGTAAACAAAATATCACTTTATTTGATGATAAATTTTAATTAAAAATGAATATTGTTTGAATCTTATAACATTGTAGTCGTCTTTCGAGGTAACAACTTATGGAGATACGTTTTTGTTCAGCCTATCTCGAATTCATTAAATATTCACTCGCAGATCTGGCAAATGCCAACTTGGTCCATTATGTCCAGCTTTTGTTGCGGGAATACGGAGATCCTTGTTACAAGTACTAAATTTATAATTTAATCAGAGACCGACAGTGCTATTGCATAATTAACAATTAAAACGTCAGTTTACGACAAACATAGTAGTTTACAAATATGTATGCAGATATACATATTTTAATATTGTACGTGACGTTCTGAGACTCAGTATTAATTTACTTTTGTATGTATAGTAGACGTAACAATAGATATTATTCTCAAATATTAAGGGATAGTATATATTTCATACCAAAATAACTGAGTCAGTCACTAACAATAGCTATGTACAACATATAAATACGAGTAGTTCCGCGGCTACATTGACCCCTTTTTCATTATGCGAGTCTTGTTATATTTCATGCTCTCTTGCATGCTTCAGGGAGCCGTAATGTGCCTCTGAAAACACAAAGAGCCGCATTAACTACGTACTACACATACCTGGCCTAATATTTATTTAGGTACTTACTTATTGGGGTTATTTGTTCTATTTGGTAATTTCTATTGTACCATTACATATAACTCTCTCATATAATACAAATATTTGAAGTTTCGTAAAAGTACAGTTCTTATTACGACTTTACTTTTCTGATCTGATTCTAGTAAGACCCAATATAAAAGACGTAGTCTCGTTCAAGGTAATTCGGTTTCTGTAAGGAATGAAATAACAAACGTAAATAAAAGCGTACGCAATTATCTTGCTAAAACAAAACTAATTTAGCCGTTCTATGTTAACTGTTGTTGTTAATGACAAGAAAAACAAGTGGAATGATGTTGTCGAAACTGCCATCACAATATGGACATTATTGCTACTTGTATTATATTATTCTAACAGAATGTTCGTCTCAGTAAATACTTTACCACATATTATTAAGCTTACTATATTAAATTGCTACAATAACAAGTTAATCTCCATCGATCCAAATAAGTCCGCTCATTATTTTCCCTTATCAGCTTACATATGGAGATAAAACCATGGTTATTCTTATAGATGACATTTTTATGTCTTAAGAATAGGGAAATAACGAAGTCGTATATAAGAGTAGGACGATAAACAAGCTGTAGCCCGGAGATAAAGAGTTTGCCAAATAATGTGAGACGAAGAGGTCTTGCATGTCTGCGAGTTTATATTAACATGCATTTCAAAAACAACGCCCTTGGGAAACACACTACAAAGTATTGTATTGTTGGCTGGAGTAGCAATGTGTTTTATAAAGCAACATTGTATATAGATATTTCCATCTGCGGCTTCGATACAGTTTGTATTTATATTGGTAATGAAACTGAGAATCAATGAATTTTATACGCGTTTACTAAAAGAACACAAAATGACATCAGAACGATATAAGCAATTCCTTTGCTCCTCGTAGAAGTTTGTGTGTTTATCAAAATTATTGGAATAAAATAAGAGATTTTTGGAAAACAAAAATACATTTGAATCCATCTTTCTGGTGATTAATTATTGAATATATTGCAAGTATAAAATATCAAGTATACTTTTTTATTGTTTTAGGAATTAAAACTTGTCAGAACAGTATAGACAGTCCATATTCTATTTATTATTATCATAGACTATTTTATTAGAATACACTTATAATTTGGTATCCAGCCATTTTGGAGAAACAACATCTTTACATATTCAGATTCAAGTGACTGAACCGCCTGCAAAGTTTGGCTTAACTATAAAACCCACGTTAAACTATACGTATGTTTCATCTAGAATTTTAATAGGGTTGGGAGCAAGCAGAGTGTAGAATTGTGGAATGTAAAGTTTCACATGCGCTGGGTTGTAGACGAGACTCAAAGGAACTCGGTTCACAAAGGTAAGAAATTTTAAATCATTTCAACTTTAACAAGAAATTTAATAATTATTAGGAATCATTGTTTGATATATTTTAAATTTATAAAAAAAATCTTTTTCATCAATAAATAACAAAACTGCTTTAACTGAAGATTATCACTATTATATTTACAAAGGATTCTGATGTAGCTTTACTTATTTAAGCAATCCATGAATTTGTAGGTCTAAACTTGACCTCTTAAAGATCTTGAAAGATAAACTGGGAAACTTCAATAAATACTATTTAGGGCTAGAGTTAAGCTGTAATCCGTGACACCAATGACGTAACCCTGTAACGGAAGATCAACTTGAAGTTACTCTTGCTGTGTCTTTATTACCACCGTTATCACCGGTTATCACCGTTTACCTAAAGAAGTTTGAACGTTTCAATGCATTGGATTATTTGCATTCAAATATCTGTTTATAAGTTAGCCATCACTGTTTAGATGTGAATTTTAATTTTAGGACTTTTTAGAAATTTTAGGACTGCTTCTCGACTGTCAGACTATCATATAATTGTATAGGGCTCACCAAATCTTACAATTCCTTTCTTAGGGTGATAGATAAGATCGGTGTAAATATTTTCTGCTGGATTAATAAATTAATGTACAATAGTTTAGTTATGTATTCGGTGAAAATTACATTTATTACCAAAAACTATACGATGATATGTAAGATTTTCTCCTATTCTCCTATTTACAGTCCCCGAAAACTTTAGTTTCATTTAAATAAAAATACGATTAATGAATAGTGCATAAAAGTTATGTGAATGTAGAAAACATTTATCTTTTTTAGTTTATATTCTATACTATTGCATAATATAATTGTAGAAACTTGTCATGTTAAAATGAAAGTCGATAAAAATAATAGACATATAATTAATAAAATGGTTTTAGGTTTATTCACTTCTTTAAACTTTTACATGCTCACAAAAGTTGTTGAAAATTTTTCACCAAAATCTGTTTTTAAGTTATTTCGTTTTTCCTCACAATATTTTGTTGAAAGATGCTAAGCAGCTGCTTAACATTTAAAATACTTTTACTTATTTCAGATTTTCCTTACAAAGTAAAAAAATTCAGAGTATTTAAAACACGATTTAAATTTTTCTTCTTTTATCATTCCAGGTACGTTATTGAATAATTAAAAATGTCGAGGTATAAAAGTTTTAATTACATTTCTTGTTAAATAATAACAAATACCTGTTACAAAATAACAATATAATTGTGTTCCTTAATAAAGAGCATTGAGACCTATTTTGTATTAAATAATAGTTTTTTCAGTCATTGCGACACAGGAACTTAGTTTTCTTTTAGCGTTTCCCTAACAAATAACATTGTTCCATCGATAAGAGGCGTCCACATCGTCAACATGTCTGCCTCCAAGACAAATACTTTTGTAAACGATTCAAATTATGTTTTTCTAAAACCTTTAGCTGCCTTTTGTATATGCCTTAAGAAGCTTATCTGTAATTGTATTATTTCTTCACTGAGATTTTGTTTATAGTGCTTTTGCAGGGTAAATGTGATTTGGAATGAAATATAATATTGTTCCTTTATAAATATAAAAAATTGGCTGATATATCTGAACAATAATATTATTTTCGAAAGGTTTCTGGATTGTCATATTATATATATTTTTTTTGTTCAGATCTGACATTACAAAGCATATTTTCATTACTACAATCTGAATGACTTCCTCTATTCGCCATTGTGTAATATGAATTTCTGCATTTTTGTTAAAAAAATTTAATTTATTTTCAGAAATGTATTGCTTTGGGACAAAAGCCTGTCGTGTCATTGTGGAACCAAGTCATTTAAATTCTGTGGCTGTGAGAGGGAGCAGTAGCAAATATGACTTCCTCTCGTACCATTGTTAACTAGTTTTGTTCAGTATAAAATCATGCTCTTCAACACTACCTACGTAAAATATGAAATGTGCGAATTGCTACTATTGTGCAACATTTGAACTAAATAATAAAAAAACAACTTAATTAAATGAAATCACGAGATATTTTTGATGTTTATTCAACTCCCGTTAGAAACCATTTCATGAAACTGTTCCTATTTTAATTTTTAAACCAAAAATCCAGGATTACATGGGTTTATTTTTATAACTATTTGTAGTGCAGGTTGCGGAGATGTATCAGGTTTAATGTTCTTTCTTTTTTTTAACACAACATTGTGACGTTCGTGTTAACCTGCATAAACTTTAAATTGTGTTTTGAATTTAGTTCCACGGTAAAGTATCGAACTAAATTATGCCAGTGGCAGTGTAAAAAGTTGCAATAGTGCAATAAAACTTACATTTTAGTTGTGATATTAAATAAAATACTTTACAATGGTACTTGAAAACTTTTTAAGATAGATTTTTATTGTATCGCTTAATGTTGTTGTTATAAAAAGTAAACAGAGATTTATAGTAATACGTATGATAATAAAGTAATTGTATATTTGTATAAAAACAAAGTTATTGTACATTTTTGACACAAGAATTATTTAATTTGGTTCGCCAGGATAAAAGAGCCGGCATTGTTCTCTAAAAGTGTTAGTGAATAGGTTCCAATATACATTTATATTTCAAAAGTCTACAAAATAGCAGACGAGAGACACACCTTTTCCTATTTCTGTT
>JAAAKD020000002.1:3848117-3873588 GCA_010014825.2 Danaus melanippus
AAATGCACTATACTAAATTAACAAAATAAGCTTTGTATAAGAATCGTCGTTAATGGAACGGGAAATTGATGGAATGAAAACGAATTGATACCACGTCACACAATGTCGTCCGTAATACAATATAGATCAGGGAATGTTACATTTAATATTTGGCTTGCATGTACGATACGGAATTTAATTAAAGATAGAAGTTATATGAAGTTAGGTATAAATTTATTGAATGTTAATATAACAGACAAAAATATATGAAAACTTATTAACAATTAAGGACATGATTTACTTTTATTTATAATTAAAAACAGTATACTTTTCCTAATAAATGGATCAAATATATTGTACAAAAGTTACTAAAGAATTCTTTGATAACAGACACTAAATGTACATGAAATAAAACAAAGAGATTTAGGTTGAAAAAAGTTTTTATTGTAATAGAAATAAAAAAAGAAACACTCAAAATAAAATCTCAGATCGCTAAATCCACATTAGGAAAACTTTTTGAAAATAAGGTATTTACATATTATTTAACTAATAAAAATTTCATAGTAGAATAAATTACGCTTCGTCTAAAGCTAAATATCACAAGAAAACGTTTTGCTTGTATTCTGATGTCCTTGTTTTTAAAGTTTGCCTGAATTACGGCAAACATTGCAGCAGAAGTTATTTGGTCACGTAAGCTATCGTCCGAACTACTTTACAAGTTTTTATCTACTATAGAACTTGCTTTTTACTGCTCGACAAAGAGCAAACATTCTAAGAAAATAGCTGATCCATTGTGGTCTGGAATCAAAACAAAGAAAATACGCAAGAGGAAGATTATAAGGAACGCATTCATAGCTTCCATAAAAATAATTAGTCATGAGTATTTCAAATACACTAAAACTGTGGTGAGATTAAAGACATTTGTATCATTTTATGACTTTAGGTCAGAATATTTATGTCAACACGTACCTACGTAGTTGAAAAACATCTAAAACTAGTAAATCTCACTGTTACACATTCAAAGACACGCGTGATTTTAAGTGGTTTTGTGAACAAATAGAACCGTGAAAGGGAGGCTCGTGGTTATATTTGGTCACCCTTGAGTACAAAAGCGTTAAGGATCACAGTTTACTTCATTGTATTAACATTGATTATAACTAAGTTGTTTAAGATAACTGCTATATGTATGTTAATAATTATAAAGACTTTTTAAGAAAGAAACATGACAGGATAATGTGTACTAGATGAGATCTAAGACATTCACGAGGATTCGTTTAAATGCAGTTAATATTATTCGGATTACTACGCGTATTTTATTATTTTAAAAAACTACATACTCCCGACGTTTCGGTTACTTTTCAGTAACCATGATCAGGGGGAAGACGAGATGTGAATTCAATTTAATGTCGTGAGTATGTAGTTTTTTTAAATAATAAAATACGCGTAGTATTCCAAATAATATTAGTTTCATTAAACTGTATACTTGAATTTAATAATACCTATTGACGAGAACAAATCAAAGTAAATTTTGGTTTTTTAATCTTATATTTATGATTTATACGTAAGCAGATTATAATAATGTCAGTTAGAGAACATACAATTATATTATAATATTTCTATACGTAAACAAGTTTCTAGTAATTTTCACTAGAAAAGTCTTCTATTATAATATTTATAATATTAATGTAAAACAATTAATAAATGAGCTTCATGCATCTAGATAAGGCGTCTAGAAGTTAATTAAATGACAAGTTTAAACCGTTGTACTCTATTAGTCTGCATCGCTATTCAATCAAATTTCTGAAAGTACTGATTAATAGTTATTTATTTTATTGCAATATATTATACACTTCAGTTATGACGGATAATATATTTTATCAACAATTTGACAGTTGACAGTGACAATAAAAGTATAGTAAGCAATGAATCAATATGCATAAAATGGTTTTAAAGAACGTAAGTTTTATTTAAGCGCTGTTTACACATAAGTGTTGTTAACTCGAAATATACCAAAGTCCACTTTGCTATTCATAGCTAATAGCTAGTCTATTAGTAGTTACTTTCCTTTAAAACACAACAGAAAACTGACTTGTATAATATACAAGTATAGTTTATACTTGTATCAGTCAGTGGTGGCCTAGTGGTTAAAAGGCCCGCCTCTCATGCACGAGGGCGCGGGTTCAATCCTCGCAAGTAGCAATGTGACTTTTCCAAGTCATATGTACTTTCTAAGAGTATTTAGACATCACTGATTAATGCATTCCCAAAGAGGGTTGATGTCAGGCAGGCGGCCGGTCGTAAAAACAATTAGCCAAAAACTATTCACAATATGTAAGGCAGACCCTGGCTAAAGCTAGGAAATTGCCAGGTAGAACAAGAGTTTATACTTGTATGTTGTCCCTTATCTAAATGTAAAAGTAACGTAAAATAGATTAAAATATTCTATGAATTCTCAAACGTTGTCAAATCAAGTCTAGCTTTATCTTATTTAAATTCAATATGAAGCATGATTTAAATGAGAATATGGATCGAATTTTTTCATTTGATCATGAGCCTGGAGGTAAAAAATTATGGAATCGACTCACGATTCCGAACGTGAGAATGTAATCAAAATTTATTATTCTTTTCTTCAATTCGACGACATGAGAAGTTTTCATAAAAAATAATTTTGATTCAGATTATGTTATTCATAGAAAATATTTGTTTTGTATTGATATCGTTTTTCATATTGTGATAATCTACAAGTTTTGTTTTTCTAAAAAGCAATTAGAAATTGAGGAAGAAACAAATGTTTAATATGTTACTTTGTTATTATTAAACATATTACGAATTCATACCAAATACAATTTTAATTTAAACGTGTGTGTTTGGTCATACACTTTGTTTCAAACTTACACCTACTCCGTTTCCAGAGCAAGCATCCTATTTAATTATACAAAATGTAATAAAGCATAACTTTAAGGATTATGAAGATTAAAGTGTTGCTTGTAGGTTCATCTCAAATATTATTTTGCCTTCGTATTACGACTCCGGCAAAAGATTTAATTTCGTTGGAATGTTTATTGTATTTACGAATACGTACGACTTTGGATCTCGACGTTTGTTTCGTTCAAATATTATAAATCCTTTTGACATGGAATCGGTCGTTGATTTCATGAATAAAATTATGAGAGTCGAAATGTTTCGCATTATCTGTCGTCGGTAGAGGTCGGCTATTGCTCTACAGGGCGTAGTTACTTTCATTTTAACTTCCATAACGACGTGAAAATATTTCTCAGCGAGTTTATTGCTAGCGCGAGAGCTTCTGTGGTCTAAACGGAAGTTGAATATAGCATTTAGTTGTGGTATTAAAAGCACCTACTAAGCTTTCCACACGTTTTCATATATTTTACACATATATAATTTATATCATAATTAGCATATGCATACTTTAATAAAGATATTTGATGTGGAGTTAGTAGTAATAATAAGGTAGTGGTATAAGTTTCAGAGGAGTAAGAACAACACCTTAGTATATAGAGTATATAAACGATATCCACCTAACACGAATGCAAACGTAAATTGTTTGCTTGAATGTTACCCTCATATCTCTGTTTACGTAGCATGTTCACTAACTTGTACTAACAAGAAATAATTATTACCTTGTGTTAGCGGACTCATATCATGCAAGAGAGAGCACTCAGCAAACCTTAAGCATTGTGTACAAAGGACACCGGAATATAGTTGCTTTAATGCACTCGCTTGCTTTATTGGGAATTTTGGTTAGAGATATTTAAGTTTTATACTGCGAAATAATCATGATTCTTATGGAATAATGAATTCTTATATATTGGCAAATGAGAACATTGAATTCGATTGGCACAATAAATTTTAAATTTCATTATTTGAAGAGGAAGTCGCGAGTTGCCAATAGCTATTGGGTTTTCCGAGCACGTCTCCATACTATTGGCGAGGATATTCGAGCCACCTGTGCCCGTACTCTATGAGGCTTTAAACACGCCTCTGCTCTCTCGATAAACCGACTGTGAAATATTCGCGGTGTACGCCTCAAGCCACATTTCCTTATGAATGATACATACCAGTTCCTTCACCGTTTTCTGGCACTACACGATCGAACTACTTGTAGTTATTGCATAATTCTAGAATCCGTCTGCGCCGTCCATGTACGTGTATACATGATTTAAGCACTACCACTGAGAATTCTTTATAAGTCTTGCATAAAGCGAGAGTGAGGAAAGTTTTTTTTATATGTATTAAATGTGAACTGAAATGTACCCATAAAAGTTGACTTAAATTTAAGAGGTGAGGTATATATACGAGTACATGGTGGTTGATTTAGTGTAGAGGTAAGGTACGTAAAAGTTGAACGAAGGAGTGTGCTTGTGACCGTATCTCAAATTAAATCTCACCAACAAATCTTCGCGGGGATGAACCTCTACCCCTACTATTAGTTTGCGTATTTTCAGTTTCATCGAATATTTTAAATACTATTAACTTTTATCCTTTAATTCTTAGGTACATACATATATAGAAAGTTTACTATTTTATATTCAGATATTTAAGAATTATTTCAGTTATAAATTACACGATCTTAATACCGAATTAGAATTGTCCTAACATATTATTTAATACTTAAATATTTCATAATCTTAAATCTCTTAATGTAAGAAAGTGTATAACGATGGTCTTCTTGGATAAGAATTGAATAACGGATCGGTTAAACTTGGTGGTACCACCAAGCCCTGGTGGTATAAATCTTGAATGTCATCGAACTTGAGGATGTTACCACAGTACAGACTCAGTGTATAATAATATAAAAAAATACATCCGAAATCGTTAATTAAGGAACATGTAAAAACAACAGCATTATGTAAAAACTTTCTAAATCTTATTACGTCTGTCAAATATAAATTATTTTTAATGTTAAATGTCGAGTACAGAGGTAATGGTAACTCATCTCTTGGCAGTCGCGGACGCTGCGAGTCGCAATTTGTTACCCTACAGCCTTAAAAATTCGCATTTTATTGTTCCGCCTCTCATTTCTACTCGAACTGTACTTTTCCAAGAGTCGTATTGAGTTCTATCACGCAAAGAATTGAAAATATACGGCTATGTAATGAAGCCACACTTTTTATGTTTTCTTTATATTATTTTTTACTCATAAATAAAAATATAATATTTATCATACTTTTTCATTTCCAAAACTGAAATATAAATAGAATTGATAACGTAATTTCCTTTTTTGTTAATTCATTATCTAACAATACATTTTTTTGTCGAATCTTAACAACCCTTATTTGGTAAAATAATGTTTATAAGTTAAACCAAACGTGTAATTCGAAGAAATAGCTTTTATAAGAGCGCGTCACAAACGCTATTCGTCTATTGAATCGCTGTGATTGCGAAAAGGATTTAAAGGTCGGTTTAATTTGCTGAACTTTATGACGGATTAGTAGATCGGTCTGTGATCGTAAACGCGGAATTTAGTCTGAAATGGAAATGGGGCAATAGTGAGAAACATTTATCAGATGTTTTATGAACCAAGCAAATAAAAAAATGTACATATAAATCGAAGTACACGAAGAACAGCAATAAAAAATTCCAGTGACAGTTTGTTATTTGATTTAATAACGAACAAACATTCCTTTTTAATGTGTTATATATGTTTGAAGCATTCACCGGTTCTGTAAAGGACGCCATTTATTCCGTTGTTCCCAAAACAACAAGTAACATTGTATAGACAAAGATTAAACTGTTTGAAAGGGAGGATATAAATCCGTGGAATCGCACCTTGCTGACACATAAAGTGAAATAAATAGTGGCACTGGCGTTGCGTGCGATTCCTGCTGGCATTTCAAATTGTCACTTCCAATCTGCTCATTGACTTAAGATATTAATAGAATATTTATTGTTATTACCTACTACAGGAGACAGTTCAGTACTCCAGTAAATTAATTTTAAATACAAATCTAATAAATTTACCTTTGCTGGATAAACTTATTATAGAATCACGGTTAATGGTGTTATAAGTGATATATTTGTTTCTATATAAAATAAAGATTGTTTCATAAATGGAATATAAGAATATGAGTGAACCCAGCTTAGATAAGCACAATCTGGAAATAAATACGTAAATATTAGTATCGAAGCTACAATAACACGGATTCGTGACCGAAATTTCCTCAAACTAGACAAACAAAGGGATAAGATGGTATTGCCCGAAATTCAATACAGAAGTCGGTTGAATCTATTTGATATCGACTACACTGTATTACATACATTATTTACTTTTGGTGCATTTACCTGCCGCAGTGTATTTATTATATGCACATTTCATTTCAGCTAATGGAACATTGTTATCATATGTAAGTGCGATTGGCGGTTAAATAGCACAGAGTTACAACGTATTAATGAATTTTGTTTATTATTGTTGTTATAAATAAAGTGACTATTTAATTATATACAAATAAAAATATAAATCATTCGATTATTTTAAGAATATTGAATATATTTTGAGTGATTTTTTTTAATACACTTACAGTTAGATTCATACGCTTATAGAAAATATATAAAATGTATAGTTTAACGGTTTTAGGATTTTTAATAACTTAATGAAAATAAAAGGACAGTTGATTAAAAAGAACTCTCGCTATTTATAAGAAGGCATTGGTCGTATTCTATTTAATTCGGTCTTGTCGACTACATTAAACTGATTGCTGCAATTAGCGAATGGTGTAATTCTCGTTTTTCAATGCCCCCACGCTGTATTTTCACCTCCTCTTTCCTAAGGAAATTACTTGAGCCCCTCAGGTCACGGCGACTTTCCTCGGATTAAATAAAATTGAAGAGCTAAAGAAATTGTTTTGGATTTGCCGTTTTGATCGTCTTCGTTCTAGTATTTAGCATCGATTATTGTTGTAATTACGGTAAGTGGATTTCTAATCGTATTTATGGCAGTATTGTGGAGATTTTGGGTCGCTGTGACGACATTTCATTTGTTATAATGTGATTGCTTACTTACTATAGTGGATCCAATTTGAGCGATTGACGGGAATTTTGCACGTTCACGTCGGTAAGCAAAGTTTAGAAAATGAGTTTTGTTTGAAATAGCTTTTGAGACATTCAGTAAAATAGTTATTATAATAAACCCTTCCTTTATACTAGTTTCTTAGTCTAATTTAACTATTATTTGGCAAAGATCTCTAATTATTAGTTTTAGTAAGTATAATCTACTTAGTTTTGTTTTTAACAGAAAATATGTTTTTCGTTATATATTATAATTACACAGTCAATCATTAGGCTTACATCAGATGTGAGCCTGCAAACAATTTTCCATACATACCTGGAAAACCATTTAACACTGACAACTAGACCATAGTGCACTCTAAAGGCGGTACACGCGATAAATCAGCCGTGTCTGAAACAATTAAGTGCGTCTGGTTTTGTACATAAACGCATGATATAGTGTTGGCAGTATAAGATAATACCGCTGTGATATATTGGCTAACATTCAAAGCATTTGAATAAAATATTTGACATTTCTATTAATTTATTACGTTATTACGCTTCGTGATCTTATATGAGAATATAATAGATGAAAGTAGTGTTAAAAGCGTTTGAAACCGATTTGAATTCACATTATATAATATATAATTTAATATTTCAGAGATGGTTTTGGAATCGTAGTGAATGTATGCAGTTTGGAGGCTGTGAGTGGTAGTAGTTGTCGGTATTTAGTGTCGGTAACAAATAGCAAAGCTTGTTGAGTTTCAAACTATCGAAATCCGTCCTAGTCTTGCTTACATAACGGGTATGGAAATGGAATTTTGAATGAATAACTCTACATTGAGAACTGTGAGAGGATTTAAAGCATAGATTATGTAATGTAACAAGTCTGAGGCGAGGCAAAACTTTGATATGGTAGTTAAAATACGTTAATTGTCAAATATTATCTTGGACTTAAAATTGTAATATAAATTATGAGCCTCAAGACTTTTTCGAAATTAGTTACTTATCGTATATTTAAGTAGAGAACTTGGTGACTTTGTAAGGTAATCTAATAAGAATGATCCTGGCACGCAATGGAGGGAATGCGAACCCCGTAAGTCTGCGGGTTAACTAAATAAATTGAACGTGATGGTCGTTTCTTAGCCACTTGTCTGCTTAGCTGTTCGAAAAACTAAGTTAGCGAACTTAAAACATGGCTTTCTTTTATTGTACTTTACGATTGTATTCGTAATTTTGCCTTCAACAATTATCAGGAATTAGTTAAAAAAGATAATAACATATTTTTCAATAAATTAAATTCAATATTTGTAGCAATTTTATAACAATTAATGTTTAACCCATAAATTTTACATGTTGTAAAAGTTGTACTATATTTACCATCGTGTTTATTATGCACTTCACTAGCAAAACATAAAATTCTTCAAATAGCACGCACTAGTAATTTGGAGTATCTAACTAAATCTTCCTCGACATATATACCCCAGAAAGGGATAGAAGTAGTAAAATAAACATTTTACGACATTTGGACGAGAAAATTGGTACATAAACCGCAATTATTCCCTGAATAAGGGTATGGTATTATAGTAAGTTGTCATGTTACATCACTCCGCATATCTGAGGTCCCTATTTAATGTAGCCATAGTATGCGCCCACTAACATTGTAACCATTCGCACATATCCTGCCCTTTTCATGAAAATGTAGACACTGTTTTGATATTGGAGGCAGCGCAATTATGCGCATGAATAGTGATAAAATCGGAAACTTCTGACAGAATCCAAATAGACTGTGACGAACATGGAAACGCAATCATCTATTCCGATATATACTGGCATATCGATGGTGGAAAGGTTATTTGATATTAACAATATAAACATATATATGTATATATATACATATGATATTTTATTTTAAAAGTAAAACAACTATTGGTTGAATTTGATATATATAACTATAAAAATCAAATACAATATGTTTGTTAACAAAAACATAAACATCCCTTCTTTTTATGATTCCACCAATCGCATGGAATAAAAATAGTTAACCGTTCGAAATGTTACGCGCAATATCATACAAAGATTTTTTATGCTTTTTAATTTTTTACCTACTGCTTATTTAAAATATGTATTTATAAACTAAGTATGTCTTATATAGAAATGACACTGTTTTATTCATAGGTAACATATTATGGGAAAGGAAATTTTGTATAAGTATACATTTTCAATATAATTCATGAGATGAATAGATTTTCAAACCATTGTTTAGTAGAGGGGTATAACTATAAGAAAAATCTTATTTGTTTCGTAAAAAACTGCAATTAATATTTATAGCTTTTCTCATAAAGATGACTCAGACAAAAAAAGATACAGGAAATAAGGCAAGTTATTATTTTCAATAATATCATGAATCAGATAGAAAGATGAATCCGAAGCATAATACCAGGAATGCAATAATATCATATATAAACTGGATAAATCGTACTAAGCTGAATGAGATACCGGTGGAGTCGTTCTCCAAAGGATATTGCAAGTCTATAGTAGTGATTTTTTGAGCTATAAATATAGGATTCGCTGCACTTAAAAATCACATATCTCAACCTTTTGTTCGTCTCAACAATAGGTAACTGAAACTGTTGGATGTTTGAAAAGAAACAATAGTGATACAAATTTATAATGCAGCTAGGAAATGAATCACGTCACGGCTTACTCCTTCGGGAACCGCTCTGAATTAAAATGAACAACGAATGCTGATACAACGGGCACATGAATATAAATACAGTACACTCATTATTATCTATTTTTTATAATATTACATTCTTAATTCTCTTCAAGAGAATACTTTCTATTTTGAATCACCTGGTTATTTTAATTGTTTACAAACAAAAAAACTTTTATTACGTTAAGCAACGTTAAGCTTTTAAATAGTTAAGAGATTTTTCCTGAATAACAGTTGTTGGTCCAGATACATATTAATATTATACTCTACAGCAATTGGAACCGGTTCTACATGGTTATGACTTCAACAATAATATTTCATTTTTACTTCGATTAAGTAGCTCAATATTTCTGATAACTTTAAAATATCTACACTAATTTGAAAGTAACCAAAACTTGAAGCAAACATCCTTTAAATATTGCCAATAATAAATCATACATTCGTTATTAAGTTCAACGACTATAGAGTTCTTGAATGTTTGATTTTTAAAACTGCATTAATTCACATTCCGGAGGACATTAAGGCTGGCCATTTATAACGTGTACCATGTCGCGCGACTGTCGGCAAATGGCCCATACATCTAGCTTAGTGGTGTAAACGCCCCCAATAATAATATGACAATTGCTTCGTAGTGCCGAAATAGCACTGCGCGTACAACATTACCATTCCAGAAATAATTAATTTCGCAACGTCTACGTTTTATGTAAATAGGGGTTGTGGTGGTTTTGATGTTCGTGTTCCACTTTGTGCTATCTAGCTTGTCTTTTATCTAAACATATTTTGAATTAATGCTAGTTTTTATGTTTTAATACAGTGCTACATATGTTTTTTAACTCTCAGTACTCATGGAAAATATTTCTCAAAATATACAGTCAATATTTGGGTGATTGTTTCTCACACAAGCTTCAAACTTCGCTCCAGCGGAGTGAAATGTCCATCTGATAGATTTGTTTTCCTTTGCAATCATTTTTATAAATGAAGGAATAATATACAAAGAAATAGCGCCTTCTCTATTTCCTCCATATAATAATGAAAAGAGTAGTAATCTTAGAAAGTAATTATAGTAAAAGAGATTTTTAACTACTTTTTAATAATTTCTCTTTCCATAAATACTTTTGTCGGAATTCAGCATAGCTAGGATTAGCGAATTCTTTGTAAGATGAATATTTTTTGAAATACTATATAGTTATATAAATAAGCACTAAACAAAATAAATTAAAATACGTGTGCTTATATGTATATTAACAAATAAGTAAGGATTTAATTAACACGGAACAATTATTTTAAATGGTTTGATTCATGTGTCATCGATTCACAATAAATATTGTGTAACATTAAATCTCTGTAAATTGCATAATTATAATACGATCATTTTGTATAAATATAATTTTATTATTTCCTATGTGATTATACTTTTAATAAATTAATTATACATAACATAGTGAAACAATAACAACTTGTTTATGATATTTTAATATTATATAATCCGAACAAATTACAATACATATATTTTAGAGTAACCTTTTTATTGTAAACATAAAAATAGTATCTCAAATATATCTATAATTGAACTAGCTTTTTCACAGTTGTGGTTAAGAAATGTGGATTTATCTTATAAATTCTCTCGTATATTACAAGTCGTTATTCGTTGTGGAGTACCCGCAACAGCCTTCCGGAACTAACAGCCTCCGAGGCTGTAAACGTCTCCAACGCCTGACTTTTGGTGATTTACTCCGATTTTATGTGTCGCCCCTCCACGGATTTATATTAAATTTATTTTATGGCTATTTTACAACTCTATGGCATGTCGCGAACGCTTCTTGCTAGTTACGAATAAAACGTGTAATATTAATAGTATAAATCAAGTTGGAGTGTTAATATATTATATACACTTTAGACATATACATATGTATAAAACTCGTAAATATTATGTGCCACAAGAATTTTTTCTTAAATATAGTTCTGTTTTGATATAAATCAAAATCAAATAAATCACTAGTTTCTAGTAATCCGCAATTTCTGTTTATACCAGTTGAGAAACGTCAAAATAGTTTTTCAATGAAATATATCTTTTACATATTAATTGCTTCTGCAGTCGGTCTTTGAAAAATACTGTTTGCTAAAGTTGTAGAGAAAAAATATTTTGAATGTATAAAGATTATCTTGATATCTGGCTTGTTGTTTTGCATTACATGAGATGGCATTTGACACCCATACATACGAACATATGTCCAATAAAGTAATCCCTAGGAGGATTTAACCTGGGACTTTTAAGTTAAAGTGTCAAAATAGCTGTCGCTAACTATATACCCATCACTAAATATAAAGCTATTGTTCCCTTATTATAGTTCATCAATTATTTGTTTTATTAAATATAACCATCCCGTATATGTATATGGTTTAGGAGGAAATTTTTCATCTATTTCTGGAATTACTGTTTAGAAAAATGTTTTGGGGAAGACCAAACGATTTTATATTCTTACGGTTTTTCAACAATGATTAGGATGATAATAATTATCGATATAAAATATTCTACCATACATATCTTTCGATATATCAGATATATTTGTAGGAATACATTACAGAGAACGAAAGCAAGTTTTACGTAATATATAATGAAATATAAAAATTAAAACCCATGAAAAAAATATTAAACATAAACCTTTTATAGCCGGAGTACATTCGCCGACTAAGCTCTAAAAGGAATAAACATTCAAATAATTCTCGTCGTCGCAAAATTTTCAGCGAAACTTTTTGATTCTAACGAGATGTAATATCGCATTTTCTTTTTATTATTTATTCAGAGTTATAAAACATTCAAGATCATGGACATTAAAAATATCTGATCTTCATAATAACATCCAATTATGTTATGAATACTAGAGTATGGCTGGGGTGGAATTTTGAGTTTAGGTTGCTTAAGTATTGGTATATATACTTATCAAACTTACTGTCGAAAAAAGATCATGATAGTAATCATCAAACTAAAGAAATATTTTTCTCCCAAATAATCAAATAAATTAAATCGTAATGTTAGTTTGTAATATTAAAATAATCGCTTTTTATTGAATGTCTGTGGAAGAACATATACATGTTTATAATTTTTGTCCGTCTGTTTGTTCCGGCTAATCTCCCAAACGACGTTTTGTAAAAATAGATATAAGCAGGAAGTTAGGCTTCTTTTATTAAAGAAATTCATTTCATTTGAATAATTATAAATAATTAAAAATATCTTTTCCACGTGGAAGAAGTCGCGGGCACTACTATGTATGATAGAAACCTAAACATGTTATTAAACAATTAATATAATTGCTTCTAGATAATTTACACGAATGTTTTATAGTGGATTGATTTATCAGTGTTACCGCGAGTATGTTTGAAAATATCGCCTCATTAATTTGATTCTTTTAAATAAATTAGTTTCATCCTTATATTAAAATATTGCGGTTTCGAATTATTTATTACTTTAACTTCGCTAATAGAGGGAAAGTTCTGCAAACTGGGAAACTTGAATAGGCTTTGAAATGCTAAAGACTAGACACTTTTAACTACCATTAAAAATTAACGTCAGAACTCCAGCCATTAAAGCGGAGACCTGTCGGTTGTTTGATAGCATAATTTAATATTTTAGTGAATTTGAATAATGACCCAGTTATTGTATGCAGCTTGTTCTATTTCGAGCATTTGCGTTAAACTTACCCATGCGACGAGTGTCAGTGTCCACTGCGCAATTCAGATGCATTTGCACATCACATAATCAAAGCGAGGCTGACACTTCGAATAGAAGCGAACACTGACAATTTCTATAGCGAGAGGCAATTGAAATTGTGTCACGTTATTCTGACTGCTCCATTTTTAAAATAAAAAAAAAACTGTATGACTTGTAACGTGTGAAAATGTAGCTTTTTTGACGTGCGATAAAGCCTGTATACAAAACGAATTCTATGTCTTTTTAATGAAAGAAAATATATATATATATATATATATATATATATTTATGTTTTGTTAGAACTACTAAAATATGATTTTTTTATAATAAGTTGCGATAATTTGATTCTTTGTAACTGTATAAAGAGCTACATTATTTTATGTTTTGTGTTTTTTAAATATGGTGGTACAATAATCGTGGTTTTCACTAACCAAATCCAGATATTTTCATTCTTGTATTTAAGCAGTACTTTAATTATCTCGTATTAGAAATTGAAACCATGTTTTATTACTTTACAATAATCAAATATAGTAGAGACATCATTATTCATATAGAATGCTTATAATCAAATGTTTAAAGTTTTAACAATTTCAAACTATTTGAATTTCAATTTAACAGGGACATGATAACATGGCAGTAGAAATAACTGTGATGAAATATCCCCAGAGTCATAGGTTTTGAATTCTGATTAATGAATTCTGATTCATTTCTGATTAATTAATTATTTATTCTATAGTATTCACAATGATTTAATTCATTATTCACATTTAAATCTCAGATCTACTTGTATTTCAGGCCTTAATTAACAAACCTATATAAAGATATCTGGCAACTTTCTAATAAATCTACAAATAAGGGTCTCTCATATGCATAATATCATTTTAAACATAGACAATATTATCTCATAACATTGTAAACATCAAAAAACTATTATTGTTTTGACGGAAAATTAAAACTTTCTATCTTTATTAATGAAATACTAGAAAGCATACAAAGGCATTTTTAAAGCAAATAATAACGAGAGTCGTTGGCCTAGGTATGTAATGATCAAAGCAGCGGAACTAAATGAAGTGTCCGTATTTTAGTAATAGCTCTTGACTATAGTACTCTTGACATTTTACTATTGTTTGTTCAGTCCATTATGTGGAAGTAGTGGGTTGGAAAAAGTAAGGAGTTGAACGCTGTCTGTGACGGGGCGCACTCGACATTCATTTAATCTTTGTACCTATTTGTGGTAAAGCGTATTTAAATGAAATGTTTTTTTTTCTTATACTGTTATTTTATCTAAAGCTTCTTTTTATTCGTCTCAACTAGAGTCAAATTAAAAGATACCACAGAGAAGTTTGTTTTGCTATTGGAAGTTTTGAAGTCAACATCACGCGGAACTCATTTAGACTAAGTTCAAAGACGTTTCAGGACGGTAAAGTTTCAATCAATTGTCCTGCGATAATAACGTGCTATTACTTTCTTTCGAAAATTAAATACTGGGGAGATAATAAAAGCAGTTGGTTGGAATACGTGACCAATATGTCCCGAGGCGGGTTAGCAAGGTTGATTTCGAAGTTTATGTGGCTCACGTGCCGCGAGTTTGCTTTGCCAACATGATGGCTACCTTATGCTTGCACGGCTCGCTTCGTAGATATCGAATCAAATATAGATTGTACTATAAATATTTACTTGTCATTGTTAGGTAAGCTTTTTAGTTTGAAGGATATATTTTTTACGTCGAATCTATTTTCAATATATGATATGTTCAATGTTACCTATACTCGTATGTTAGGAATTGATAAGCACATCAAAATTTTAGGAATCGATTTTCCAAATAAGCAATACGTAACTAGCGAAGCCAAACTAACCGGAATATATGACATCATAAATTATTTCATATTTTGGGTGGCAAAATATGTAAAACGGTCTATCGCCTACGTAGCATTTTAATTAAACAATTTATCACACAAGAATATTAATTTAATGAATGTGTAAGGGTCAATTCCCAAATGTATATGATAACAATCAAAAACTTAGTTTCAATCATATCGCTCGGTGGCATGTTATATAATACGGTCCGAACATTTCATTTAGATACGGCTCTTTCATGTACTATGTTGAGAGAGGCTTATCGAAGACTAGGATCTAACTACTTTGTGAGTTTGCCAACTACACAGATGACAATTTTCCAGAATGTAGATTTGAAAAGATCTTAGGGATAAAATGAACTAAACTAAACGTATTATGTTATCTTCGTTTGTAGAAAAAATATTATTTGCGTTAAATTAATTAAAGTAATGGATTTCGAAAATAATAATTCAAAACTATTAATTTTATGATTACTTATTTCAATTCACAAAGATATAATTGGACGTCAAAGTTTTGTGCTTCGTTAAAACGGAAGACGGCTCAAAACGAAAAGGGTTATCCATAGGAAAAGGTTTATTTGAACTGACAGAATTTGGCAGATTTTATCCTACTGACAATGCATTTACATGATAAGAATAAGTTGAGGTATCGTGGATTATTATAATGATGTACGTTTTTATATTTCTTTTAAGTTTATATATCTTTTTTATATTTTCACCATTCTGAATACCTGTTATTAATATCTCGACGTCAGGGCCGAAGTGGTAATTATGTAGTTAATCGTAAAAATATGGGGATGGGTTGATAACAACCATAAGGTTGAGGATGGGTTGTAGTAATAGTAACCCTATCATTATGTTACTCGAATTAGTTCAACTACGTCGTTAATTACACACTATTCAGAATAATTATATACATGAATAGCTTATTAAAAGGAGATAATCTTTATATACTTACTAAGTACTACACATTTATCGTCATGTTTGAGATAATGTATAGAGATATTCACTGAAATAACAGTGGCATGTATGTATATAATAATTTCTAATAAAGTACATAACAACAAAAAAACAAAAGATATTCGTTAATAGGACACAAAAATTGGCTTTCGTTTATGAGAAGTAATCGTTAATTTATAGAAACGTTTGGTATTTTTCTTTTTAAAAAGACCTGAATACGGTTAAATAGAAATATTTAACGTTGGTCTTTTGATCCGTTCACAAAACGAATTGGTTGCTAAATTGCTTTCTAAATTGGACTGGTTCGATGTAGACAATTTGGCAAGACATTTGTATTCTTGCGGAGAAAAATAGCATGTACCGCGACCATCTGATAGCGAGGCTGGTCTGTCGGCGCTCGCATACTTGGGAATGGGCCAATGATTGGATGGAAATGAATTGCTATGTTATATATCAAGTTCTATGACTATTTTATGACTGTATACCCTATACATACAGAAGCAGAACTTTTCTTGCTTGTTTTATGAGATTCCGAGTATGATGGAACTGCTAATGACTTTTAATACGTAATGAAGCTTCACAGGAAATTACTGCCACAATGTAAAATGTCTCGTTAAAGAATAAAAGATTCTATTTCATTTCACTGTTTCATTGTTATATATAATCAATGGTATTCCATTACATATGTAGTTACAAACAATTACGTCTAGTCATTGTTAATTTGGTTACATAGCTATGTTTAGTTTTGGTAACACAATACATTCATAGTTAATGATGTTAATATTATAATAATTAGAAGCACATGCATCCTCTAACTACGTTACTATATGTATCGTGTATACACTAGTAAACAAACTATTAACAAGTTATCTGATCTTAGTTTACCACATATTTATACATGTGAAACATAAATTATTTTGCTTCGTTAGTGGTCCAGATCTCCTGTGCCTTGTGCTAGTTGAAAATCTGTGTTACATGAAAATAATATTTATATTAAATTAAGAGGACGATCTCAAGTAATGATATCGCAACATCTGTTTTTTTGGTTTTTAGTAACAAAAATTTCAAAAGACTAGTTTTTGAATGCGAAAAGGAAATCAATTCTTTGCTTATAGTTATATTGGTTTTCTATATTTAGGCTTGAATGAGTTGAAATGAATAAACACAGATTTTTTGTTTTTTATTTTTAAATAACTTTTAATAAAATTAAATCTATTTATGTCGTTATAACTAACTTTCTAAAAATAAATTGATCCGAATTTTATCCTAAAATAATTTTCATCACTTAGCACCAACGAGAGTAAATATATTAGTTAATAAATATAGCATAAAAGGTTAATGCATTCCTTTATACTCTTCAAATGTTATATATAATTTATATATCTTTTATTATATTTACTCTGGCATCAGTAAATTGATAAGGAGAAGCCAAAAATCGATATTGTAATGGCAATGCGGTTCCGTTATCGTCATAATGGGTATAGCGATGTCAACAATTTTCCCTTATTGTCTATTTAAATTGCATGGCACGGTAATTTGCTCATCGTACTGTTTTTAAAACGGGTATTATATTGTGCTTTCCTTTATTTAAACTGAAATTACTCCTCATTCATTAGGAGGAGAGGGCGAGCGCACTCTATTATGTTTTTATTTTCCTTTTCCATTGTTGGTTTTGGAAATTAAGCCTGAGCAACAATTGCTTGTTAATAAAAGTATTTCGATTTTATTTATTTTTTTATATTCCAAACATAATTTTATTTCAACAGGTTTTATTTCCGAACAGATGATGAGATACTTCTATATATTAAAAAACAAGTAACATTTATTACACAATTTTTTTTATAATTCAAGATTTTTTGTTTCTAAACAAAAATTAAGGAACAGTCATATTACAAATAAATTTTTTTGTTTATTCGAATTGTCTTCTAAAAATCTTCTTATTTAGTTTTAAATAATGACTTATTAGGAAACCATGTACTGTCAGAAAGAGCGAGCTGATTTCAAAATAGTATTATTATTTATTATAAGTGTTTAAAAACAAAAAGACAAAAGGTAAAATATTTAAATTTTATTAATAGTTATGAAACTTCTTTTTATTTATATGTGCTGGAAACTAACGTTGTTTTAGAATGCCTTTACTTTACAGCTTTATAACATATCGTCTAAGAATCTTTATATTATTTCGTTATCCCCAGGTCTTCTTTAAAATATCATGTTTATTTTCCAAGGTAAAGAAGAAGGGTTTACTATTAAGATGTCGCTTAATTGCTTAGACGCCATATATCTAGTGTAAAGACATGGAACGTAAAACTTAGGAAGCCTGTTACAAATGAAAATTAAAAACGTAAAAGAATTTAAATAAAATTACTTTAATCTTTATAATGATAAATTTACAATGAAGCAATACAATACTTACAACATGCATAAGCCACAGTCTGTAAAGCTAATCTTACGTTCTTATCGCTAAAGAAACATTACTTTTTTAATCTTAATTTAAGTAGCTGCTCTTCGCATTCCGAAAATGTGGTAATTTGTTAAGGGATTAATGTCTGAGCCCGTTTATGAGAGCGTGATGTTGCCATATTTGTTTGTTATTTCGTATAACAAAACGATGTTGTCATCTGTCAAGCTCAACTGTTGACAAAACAAGCCCAGGAGAAATAGATTATATGCCATCTATATAGCTGAATGTCATTTCATGTCATATTTTTAATGTCAATTATTTGTGACAGTAGTAAATTTTATATAAATTTAATATAAGTAATATGCAATTATTATGAGTACATAAAGTCATTTATCAGAAAATATCAATGCACAGATTTATTATTTTAGTTTTAGCCGTGCGTTGTAATAGGTAATTTGTTTATCAAAGCAAAGGAAGCAAAGAGCTCAAGTAAGTAACGGCTATAGAAAAGCTCAACCATTTTTTGACGTTTATTTTGTGAATATTGAAGGTTTTGAGCAGGAAAAACTCTTCGTTGTATGAAGATTGAATAGAAACCCTGAGGCTAAAGTTAAAAGGGTTTGAACATGATCCGATGTTCGCTAGTTCATTGTATTATATTAACATATAATTCTTTCGGTGTAACACTTATTATATATTTTTCTAACAAATTTACTTACTATATGTTACAATTACTTTTTAGGAGCCATATGTATGGCAATGTGTAGTGTAACAGAAACGTTTTAATAACAATACTTCGAAATAACTTTAAAACAATATTGAGATAAAAGTCTCAAAATATCATAAAACATTTAAAAGTATATTAAAAACACATTCGTGAATAAAACTTACCAAAAATCCATTGGAAACGGATAAAAGAGGTAACAAACATTCGATATTTGATATATAAGTTAGGGGTTTACACGGGTCAAAACTCTCAAGCCTTCAGAACTTTGTAAAAGTCCGTTTCGCCCGAACAGGAAATAATCCTTTATCTCAACCTCATTGGGTTTTAAACCACATAGAGTAAGTGTCACTTTGATCTTTAGAAACAATGAACTCCCGGACTTGAGATAGGCGGGAGTTAATACCCTAAGGGCAGGCCCTGATTTATAGCCAACTATGGGCTGAGTGGACGCTTGAATTACCAATTCCAGTTATTACTTGCCAATGTTGTGTCAGCCAGTGTTTGCTAATTTCGTGAAACTAATATAACCTTTAGAGAATAACCTCTCTAATTTAGGTTTCTTAAAATAAATATGTTTGAAACATAAAAACCGAAATGAGTATGAAATTTTCTGCAGCATTGAATTAAATTTAAAACATTGCTTTTTGTTTATCAAAATACTTTAATAATGTTTGCTTTTAATAAAATGAAATGCCTCGGGAAATGATCAAATTAACTTCAGGAGCTACCACATCATGTTCCGTTTGTATGTCGTTTTATTGGCTTATTGCTTCCGTCACTGCCAATATGTGCTTAGTTTGCATGTCGTTTTAAATGTATTACAATATTTATTAAATAACTCTCCATCCATAGATGTCTTTAATACATTCAGTCCAACTACAACTGTTACTAGTATCTCAACCAAGACAGGTTGTTTGTAATCTATTGCAAAAGAGATAAATATAACAATTATTTTACGTATCGTTACTTAATTAATGAAACTGTTTCTAGAGTTTTTTTTTTAATTTATGTCAATAAGTTATTTTGCTTCTCAACGCTCAACGAAACATGAAATGTTAAAATCATAGAAGAATGGTAAGTGTTTTAAAAATTATTCCCTTGTCATTTTCCATTATAAGAGATAAGTTATCTTACTTTCTTTGGAACTTGTTAGAAATTTCCTTGCAATATTACAAGTATGAGAAAACTTAGTGTCCAATTTATTGAACTAATTTACTTAAACGCATAGAATGTTTCCAAGAAGATTCACATAACTTCATAAAAGGACTTACTTAACTTTTTAATACAATAATAGACATCGAAGGAAGCGGAGTAACGTATAGAAGCTAGTCTAAGATACACGATATGATTAAACATGGATGACTGAAAAATTGTTTTTGTAACTTCAAACAATATTTACTCGCAATCAGAAAGATATTCTTCTTATAACTTCGTAAATAACAGAACTAAGCCTGTTACAGGAATTTAATAACATATTGCTTGGAAATTTACTTAATAATAAAAGTTTGAGAGAATTGCCTCGAAGTTCGTCTTTCACATCGACCGAAATGTTCAATGTTGGAAATTTGAACAATGTAATATCCATGCAGACGTATGAAATTGTTTAGTAAATACTGAATACAAAGTGACCTTATAATAGTTGGATAATGGTATTTCCAAACATTACGAGTAGGTAGTGACGTGATAATAGTTTCGCATCTGTGGAACGATAAATGAGTACAAAGTATTATAATACGTCATATGCGTTCAAGAAGGTGACATCAAGATTATTGTCTAGTCGCCAAGTTCAAAAACGTGTTAAATAGAAATAAAGCTTTTTTTTTACTAAACTTTAACAATTTTTTTTTACTAAACTTTACAATTTTTACTTTTACAATATTTTTTTTATAAAACTTTTTAAAAATCGATATGAAAAATTTTTTTCACCAAAGATTTTATCGTTGAAGTGTCTAGATTACAGTATAATTTAATCAATTTTTTAAATTGTTATTTATTATTTAAAAATATATCGGCTTTTTATCGTCTATGCCGCAACACCCCCTCGGAGCCTTATTTCCAGCTTTGACAAAAATATAAATAATATAGATAGAGTTTCGAGAGTTGAAACTTTTTTATTGTAAATTTTCTCCTCTTTCAAGATTTCTGAAATATTTTTATTTTAAAAGCTATTAACGAAAAACTATATACCTTTTTTTAAAATCTTATTTTGTTAATAACAATCGCAATTTTTTATGTGCTAAACCCTTAACAATTATTTTTCTAGACATCATTCCGAATCGAATGAGCTATGGCACATATTTTTAGGAGGCTTTATTTCTATTTAACACGTTTTTAAACTTGTTGACTAGACCAATATATCACATCACAGATGGGTATAAAAGTTCCTACTTTTAGACTACCATCATTCATCTCCAATTTTTTTGTTTGGTATAGCTATGAGCAAAGGAAATTAATAGAGAAAGTTTAAATTTAGATTAGTTTTATAATTGTATAATATTTGAAGTCAAAAATTAATGTGTGGAGACACAAATAAAAATGGCAAAGGTATAAAAAGGAATTTTCATTTTGATTAACATGGAAAATGCATATCTGTACTGCTTTCATCAAAATTTTTACATTTAGATACATTTTAGCATAAAATTAAATTTTTTGTTTATATTTCTAGTTAATATTATATGGAAATTTTAATTCCCGTAAATGTTGATTTTAAGAATTAATATCTTGTTTTGTAATTAACCATTTCTATTTATAAGTTCGAGCTACTGCTATCATTTAGGAATTTCGTATCTTTTCCATATTCAAATTATTTTAGATAGGATAGAATAAAACAATGCTTTACTCGTTAAGGCGCCGCAAAAGAAATACGACTGTCTATTACTTACCATAACAAAACTGGCTTGAAAATTCAATTTATTTAAATCCCTTACACATTAACATTTTGTAAAAAAATACATTGTGATTTATAATACATTTAATTTAAGAAAGAGAAATAAAGCTATGATAAAATCGCCTTATCTTAAATCCGATTACGTGTTACGATTTTTAATGGACATTTATTACCTTATTTTCAAAATCTTCCTCACCTTTCAGTGAGAGACAATTTTTTTTTCTAAACACGTAATTCATTCTTATTTTCCTTTCTCTCAAAATTTTACTCCGTAATCTGTTATTTGGAACAGATGTGTATTTAAATAAAACTTAATATTAAAACCAATAGCGTGCATTATAAACACTGTTTCATGTTCGCCGTTAAGTCAAAATATACGTTTTAAATTTATCAAGATTTAAAAATGTACAGCACTAAAATAATTATTTTAAACCAATATTTTTGTTTGTCATCAAAATATTGGTTCTCCTTTGAGCTGGTATGTGTAAAGGGTAGTTTATCTGCCATCTGCATATGCCAGTGTTCTATAAACAGGTTGGGGCAAAAGATATAGGTCGCTGAAGACAGCATAAAGACAATATCGCACACGTATGATCCTTATACTATGTAGTATACATAAAAACACAACTTGATTACTACAGACAGTATATATCATAGTTCTAAATGAATTATATTGTATATGTATTACAATAATAAGATATTTCCACAGGATCGATACTTCCAGTATTTATAGATAGATTTGATACACAGATATGTTATTATTTTCTTTATATACTAATAAGGAACTCATGTACATCAAAATGTAATACACACAAATAGCTTAATAAAAATATTTACAATTTTAAATGAACAAGAGTAATAACGTATCAATATCGAATGTATTGATTGAATATATATCTCAGTGTTCATCAGAATTTTATGTTAATTAAATCAATGTCTGTATAAAGAGCGATGGGGAACTCCCGATAAGTCGACTTACACGCAATTCGGCAATAAACTTGCAACAACGGAACTAAAATTTCAACGCAACTTTATTTTTATCGAAGGAAGTCGTTAGACGTTATCTGAACCACCTCGCACGTATTAACATACATAATTATAGGTAGTTTAACAATTGGAGCGGCGCCAACTTGATTCTGTTCGTACGACCTTTGTAGTTTTTAACTTTTCATCAATACAGGATAATTTTTAGTTTAATAAAATAATTGTTACTAACAATATTTATTTTTCACAAGATTCTTTAGAATATTAGAGATGTGCGTACATGGGTATATCCAAATAATAAATATTTTTTTGTCTTTGCAAGTTTCAAATACACTTATGGGAGGTATCAAAATTGTAGTACAAAAAGTTTGAAAAAGATGTTAAAAGAAAAATAAAACTAAGGATACTTCGTAAGAATTAATCAAATTTACTTAGACCCAGAAAGGTCCTTGTGCCCGTGAATCGTTATGTTCATATTGCATTTCTTACAAATGAAGGCTGGATTCAGAACGTAACTTCATAGAAAAACAAGAGAAGAAAAAGATTTTCTTTTCTGAAGTTTCCTTAATTTAATTAAACAAAATACGCAGTATCGTGTAATTGATTTAGTTAATAGTGTGAAGTGTGTGCTGATACCCTAATATAAGTCTTGGGCTGAAAGTTAATATGATTCATGAAGAATCCTGTAATACAAAAAAGACCTTGAGATTTTAACAGTTAGATGCTTAATCATTTCCTACCTTACATCACAGATGATTTAAATAAAAGCTTTTGTATAAGGTAGCTCCTGCGGACTCAAAAAGGAACTGTATATTTCCCTTTATTGTCAAGTACAAGGCGACTGAAAGTGACACTTCGATTTAATACCGACCCTTGGCTTCATAAAAGTACTTTCCATTATTTAACTATTAAAAGGAAAGGGCATATACTGGAGATAAAGGATAAATGCATTTTAATCGTATTTTTTTTATACTCCAAGTAATTATAAATATACGTACATACATACTTGTTTGTATATAAACATAAATTTTACTTATTAAAATAATATATAAATAAACAGATTTTCTATTAAAATAGATGATAACATCAACAATTTAATATGATTGACAGAAATAAATATAACATTCGTTTTTATAACTAACTCTAATATACATAAAACTAGGAGATTTCTAATAGTTTATTTAGTAGTAACGCTACCGTTTCGTTATGTAACAAAGACTGAAAAATACCACAGTTGTAGAAAGAAGTAAAGTAAAATCAACAATTTATTAGCGGCAAGGGCTTTATATCTGTTGCAAATGAAGACAGCGAGGTGACAATTTTCGGATGCTGGAACAAAATGACCGTTCTGGGACGAAATGAGGTCGTAGTATCGCGGTTCCCTAGTTTTATTTTTATAGACGGTATTTTAGGACTCTGTATATTAGAGGTGTTACTTGCGGCAAGCTGAGAAGAAATTTATTCTGTATCATGGGATATTTTCAGACTTAATTTAAGTTTTCTTGCGAAACTTGTTTGTTTTTATGTGGCCTCAGGTGTGTTAAGTTTTATTGTGACTTTTTTGGGTTTATGTGTCCAGTTCCTTTTTGAATGTTTGAGTCAAGTATGTTAGCTGTGAGCACTTTTTAAATGGGTGAAAGTTGAAAAGGAAAAGCTAGTATTAGTTGTTATTAAAGTAGTAGTTGCAATTTGGAATACAAGTAAGTACCAATTACCAAAATATTTACCATTTGTTTGTGAAGTTGATAATGAAACGGTATAAATATATTTTTTTAATGGAACAAAATATTCTTTGCTTGTAGAACAAAAAATTCATATAAATATACGACAAAATATACCGATAGTATTTAAGTTCGAATTTAATGTCAAAGGCAGGATTATTTTTTATACCCATTACAGACTTAAATAAAACTACCAGTATACAAAATCCGTTTCCGACAAATATAGAATATGGTTGAAAAAGGAAAATCACCCTACATACCAGTACATATCATGAATCACAAATCATCACTAGACCGTGTTTATAATAATTTCTTGTGCCAAGCTTTATGTTGTTTATTTTGGGTACCGCGATTTCAATGTGTACACATCATCATTCTGTTTGACTTGTATTACACATCAAGACTGTCGACCAAATATTTGTAACTAATCTAAATGATCGTAATCGACGCTGATCACGCTGTAATTATATTGAAAATGTAACTATGACTTTCGGATATAAAATAATAAAAACCCTAAGGTTTT
>JAAAKD020000002.1:3983200-4000360 GCA_010014825.2 Danaus melanippus
TCTTATAAAAATTTATAAACTTTCTGATAGCTAAACGCTGTTTGACATACTCGAAAATACAGCAACAATTACTTCCACCTTCAATGGATGGATTCACCGACGACGTTTTGACTTTTACGGGTCCAATATTTCATCTCTCTGACATTCTGAATCTAGAACTTGCTAAGTTCTGAATGATGTATTAGACGCTTTTGATTTATTGTGCCATAATATTTATTTATTCATATTGATATTGTAAATAAATAAATATGCATTTAAAAGTATAGTTATGAATTTAAACAAAGAAAAATATACATGTATTTTTTATTTCCATATAATAAAAAACTTAAAAAAAAATGACAATTTCGTTCATTTTATCTCATAATATAACTATCCTATTATATCCAACTAAAGTTGGAGCTTTTTGTAAATAAAAAATGTTGTATTGTAGCTAAATATATTGTTTTTTAAAATACTCGTAGTATCTATTTATTACTAACCACTTTCTGTCTTCGACTGTCTGGCACAAATTTCCGTTGGATAAAAAGATCTTCTAAATATTTACGGATGTGTGGTGTTTAATAAGATACAAAAAACAAAGTATATTATACATCATATATTGTAAACCAGTATGGACTGAAGAACACTGTCACATATTTCTTTATTAATTCTATGTGATTATTTTTACACGACTGAACCATTATAGCTCTTCTGAAAATCGTTATTTTATAATGAAGTGGTAATAACCTTTATTTTTTTTACTTCAGTGGTCATGTTGGGACGATACGAAAAATAAAATTGGATTTACCCGTAATTTAAAGATAAAATATTAATGAAAACGTGTTTTCCTAACGGAAGGTTCGTTAAGTGTCAAATGAATTTATGAAATTATTTATTATCAATAAAAGTAAAATATACATTTTTCTATTTTTCATGGTTATGTGTTAGGATTGACTTTTCTTTTGAAAGTGTAATAAATTTCTTTAATTTAAATCCTCACCTAATACCTTTTCTATGAAAAACGTTATAGTAATAATAAAAAAATAATAAATAAAAGAGCTTTGCATAGCTGAAAGGACTGAACTTTTTACCGTGCATTTTGAATTGAAATAAATACTGTAAGAGCATTTCATTCCAAACAAATATTTCCCAAGTGTATTTTTTCACCAGTAAATAAAAATACCAATATATTCTAATTAAGAAGTATAACTATTGTTTAAGGCAAAATAATTTTGTGAATGTATTTTAAACGTTGTTACCCACGTATTTTCATAAATTCATAAAATAATACATAAAATATAAAATTACTATTAATAAGATCCTATGTATATTATTTTCCACAAAGCCTTGTAGCCAGAGCCACTGGAATACAAAATCACGAGTCCAATTAGTGAGTTACATAGACTCCAGGCTACATTTTCCTTCTTATTTCTCTACTTTCACTCTGCGATGAACAATTGTGTGCAAATTAGCAGTGACAATCCGCGGCGGGGGACCGCATCAGCATCAGACACACACGGCTCTAACCATGATCAGTATATAATATTTAAGATATTATACTGCTGTGTTTACATATTAACATATCTTAAAATTATATACATATTCCTAATTTACTCTGTATCTTTACTAATCATTGACTAATCAGTAAAATCGATTATTATCGTACAGGTATTTTTTTTCCTATGTCATAGTAATAAGTTAATAACAATGTGAGAATTAGATTCAATAAAAACTAAATTATAATTGACTAGTGCTTATTCATTCATAAAATAATAATTAAACTACTTATAAACTGATTTAATTTGAAAAATATAACATAATTTGAACAATTGTTTCCTATTTTATTCCAGGGCTAAAGTATAATAGATTTTTCTAGCTTATATATCCGTGTGTATGACAGAATATTAATCGACCTGGCAAATAGGAGAGACCTTCATAATGAACTTCTATTCTGCTACTGCCACTCGTTCAATTAAACTTTTCTTTAATAAGTAGAAATTTCACTAAATTATTACATCGTTACTGTAGACAGATCTAATATAAGCTGATAATACATTCACCGCCTTTCACAGAACAATTGTGTTAATGACTGAGTCAGACATTTATTTGCCACAATGTAGATGGATATTTTGTTAACAAGTAAGAATTAGACAGTTTCTTTGCATTTGTAAAACTATTTCTGAGTGTTGGCTTTCTTAATTTTAGTATTTTTTTTTATATGAATTTCTGTTTAAATAATTTATTCTACCTATTTATTCAAATAGCTTTTTATCATTTTGAATAACTTCGATACTCGGCTATTGTGTGCAGTATAAAAGATTTTTATTATCTTTTACACTTACATTACAAATCTATACAAATTTGTACAAGTTTGTTTTAATACACAAAGGTGAATAATTGATAAATATGTGACAAGTCTTATTTTTTGAAAACAAATTAGTTCTTCTCTTTATTGCATGAATTCTAATCAAAAAGCACAAAAATAAAAAAAACCATTTTAAGCTTTAGTGTTGGAATTTAAAATATCTTAAAAGCCTTTGCTAGTCATCTTTCTACTGTTATAAATTTTTATTGAAAAAATAATGAATTTTGATATTTTTACAGTAATAAGAATGATTTTCTGGAAAATGTCTTAAGTTGTACTTTGTACTTCCGTTTAATTATATACAAATCATTATTTCTCATTTTGATATTTCATGATAAAGTTTATTTTACTTTTATGCAAAAAGGGGCACTCGAGAAGACGGCCCACCTGATGGAGGTAGGACCGCCGCCCCTATGGGCAAATCCGCAAAACTATGTTGCGGGTGTCTATACATCCGCAACATAGTTTTGCGGATGTGTTGCTACCTTTGACGGAAAGGAGGGGAAGGAAAAGGTGAGAAAGGGAGAGAAAGGAAAGGTTTAAGAGAGTGTAGGAAAAGGGAAAGGTCAACTGACTCTCTCACACATCGGACGAAACGGAGCCATAAAGACTATTTCACACATATCTTGTGTGAGAGGGTGGTACTTTCCCGGTCGAGCCAGCCCATGTTCGAGCTGCAGTAACTTGGCCATAGCCAGGCTCTACCACCTACTAACTATTTAAATTTAATTAAAATAAATAATTCGTTAGTAAGAATTTTTATTCACGTCGATCTCATATTTTCAACTTATAATCAAAGAATATTTCATCTTGACATCATTTATTTCACTTGGAACTTTAAAAAATCAGAAAATTATGTTCTAAAAAAAATTCTTATCATCTATAAAAATATAGAAAATTATTAACTACCATACTTTTGATAATTAATAATTATTAAATAGTTTAGACGGTGAAGAACTTTCTAACTTGTTTGAAATTTCCCGACTTGGTCTATATCGACAGTAATAATCACATATTAGCAGAAAAGCTAATATTTGTCTATTCGGAAAGCTTCTCTAACTCCGTCTGCTGAAAATGTTTATAATGTTTTCCTAACAACTTTTGTATAAGCCGACTACTAAATGAGATAACTTTGGGACGCTTATATATGTAACAGTTATAATCAAATGTTAGTGACATTATAATTGACATTTATTAAAAACAATATACATTTGTAATAATTAATTAAATCATTTATTAGTTTATTTAAAGAAACAATAAACGATAAGGTTCTTCAGTTACGGGCTTATATATTTTTTTTTATTAATTAATTAAATATTTACATTTTCAAAACTAAGAAATATATTACAGAACAATGATTTAGGTGTTAAAGGTTGTAACAAGTCGTAAAATTGGTGACATAAATTACATGTCTTCATAAAAGAAATCAACCGCTATCACAATAGCCGCTTTAAATTCCATGAGGTATTTTCAAATGACGCCATTTGTGAAGAAATATTTTTTTTCGAGCGAACATAAGAGACAAAACGTTGTTTCCTTAAAGAAAACAGATATAAAAGGCATATTTTGGTTTTTCTCTCCTAACCTTCTTCTATCCTCTGCCTACTCGTATTACAAAGAGCAGTGTATTTTCATTTAAAATCACAACTATCTACCCGTATTAAGTTATATAATCAATTTCTAACTGAAACTAATTTAAAATAATCTGTTTCTCTAGAGACAAATATACACCAAGTAAAATTATCGGTGTAGAAAAATAGACGAGTATATTATTTTCTTATGTATAAAGCGTAAAATAAAGATACGAAGGTGTCACGCTAAACGTTAGATAGATTTAGAGTCTTCTCCTTTTAATATTCCTTACTTAGCAGTTGAAGTTAATTGTAACATAGATAGAGAACATACTTTATAAGCTTAAAATAATAAAATTTATCCAAAAAACGTTGAACTATAGAGTAGTTTGCAACAGGTTGGTCCTACGTGGATAAAACTGAAAATGTTTAGAATTGGCCCGCTAGAGACATCGCTAATGATTTTTTTATAACTTTACTTTTAGATCTTTTTGGTAACTTAGTATAGCACATTGGAATCATTTGTCATTTGTGTTTATGAATTGGCGGTAAATCTAAAACTCTCGTTACACTTGAACATTTAAGCTCCAGGAAGCTTTGAACCCGATGGATTCCCCATACTTTAACCGACGAACAGAAACTCCTTCGCATTGACCCGTGTCGGCAATTGTTAGATAAGTTCAACGGCGGTGACCCAAATGCTGTATATGACATCGTTACAGGGGTTGAAAATTGGATATACTGCTACGAACCCGAACGAAAAATACTACCAACTCAGTGAGTGTTTCCTTTCGAAGATCGGCAAACAAAGGTAAAGAAAGAAGAAGTCAAGAGAAAAACTTTTCTTACCAAAGAATGAGGCAATCAGATGATTGTCTCATTCTTTGGTAAGAAAGGTCCTTTCGCGACAGTGGTGTTAGAAGATGAAAGAATAGTTACTGTAGGATGGTATGTCAATCGGTGTTTGTCTGTTGTGTTGGAAAAAATTCGACAGCAGCGCAGTTGGAGCAGGGTTCTCCTTCGCCACGATAATGCTTCAGTGGAAGCCCCAAAATGGACTATTGAATATTTCACTATGGCAGGTGTTGAGATAATGATACATCCACTATATATATGTAGTTGTGACCTGACGTCCTAAGGCTTTTATTCATTTCCAAGAATTAAAGATAAAATTCGAGGTATTGTTTTTAGGAACCCTGAAGATGCGGTGAAAGCCCACAAAAATGCCCTAGAAGAGATCCCTAAGAATTTTCAGTGTTCCCTAGGTATATAGTAATTTCAGGTTGGTAATTTTGCAACTACTCAAAAAGATTCTACAATAGACACAATCACATTTCTGTAAATCTTCATAATCTCATTGTCGTTACATCCGTGGATGTGGTAAAAGCTTTCTTCATATTAATGATATCTTAAGTTAAGGCTTGTCTCTTGGTCTCCCTGGGGAGAGTCTATTTTCGGGGAAGGAGGGGGCATTACATCTGAATTTCAAGGGTTTTTTTTTTACTATTGCCCATTATCTCAAATAATACTTGAGGTTTTATAGGACTAACTTTTAATGAACAAGTCGTAAAATAACTTTTTCGTAGACTTCACACTTAGTTTCAACTATATTCTGATTCCTATGAATCTCATGTTAATTAAAAATGTATTTTTACTGACGTTACTTTACCAAAAAAGTTAAGATTGTTTCTGTAAATGCTATTAATTAATTTTATTTAAACCATTCCATTCATATTAATGCGAAAGAACTTAATGTGAAAATAAATTCAAATTATTATTTATCATTTTTTAAAAACATTATTTTTAAAATATGTAATGATAAAATTTGCGCTGTATAATTGTAAAAAGAAGGATCTATTACAAAACCGACGATTTTATCTTCACTTTTATTTTATTAATATATTTTGTATTAGGTATATTAGGTAAAAAAAGAAAAATAGGTTTTGAAATTGCGAAAATCCATTGTTCTGAGATAAATTTTCAACAATCTGTGTAATAACTCGAACAAAGGGCTAACGAAATCTTTTACACATTTTTTCTTCCCTTTTTGTGATTTGAAGAATTCGCCAATCATCGGGAATATGAGTGGAATTCAAACGACGTCTTTGAGAAAAGAAACTTGACAAATGAGTTGCGCAATAAACCTTGTTTATGTTTAGGGGTAAAAATAATAAAACATAAAATTACTGTAAAAGGTAACTCATTTGTACGCGCTTATTCCACATACCAGTATAAATATATATTTATTTAAATTTAAGGATCAAAATTTTTGTGTAAAAAATCTGCTGTTTTCTTTAATTTAATATTCCTGTACAAATATTTAAAATCAAGTGAAGGGTTAGATATATTAGAAGAATAAGGGTTCCTCGGATGAATTTCTGAATTTAAAAGTGTTTCAGGGATATACAGTTATATTTAACTTTTCCACCAAAAAAGGATATTTTTGTAATGGTTAAAAAGGGTAGCAAATGAATATAATGAGGTTTTTCAACGGTTTTAAAAGCAGTTGCGGTAGCCAGCTGCGTCTCTCGAGAAGGATTTGATTGGAATAAAATAAAAAATAAAACATATAGAAAACTATTTTTTGCTCGTGACTCCGCTCGCGAGAACATCAGAGTTGGTTCAAAGCAAAATGTTCATATAAAGTGTGTGGAAACTATACAATGGTTACCTACGTTGCAGCCTTTTCATTTTAACCAACCGAGATAACGACTGCAGTGCCATCTATCGAGCTTATTTGTTAATGTAAACCATCAGGCGCCAATAAATTTATACAAATAATTTATTCAAATCAGTCCAGTTGTTTTGGATGATTGACGTTCATAGATACCACAGAATTGTACATAAAATGTTGATTATTTAGAAAAAATATGCACATAGTTTTGATAGCACAGTCATAATATGTTGGTGTCATTCACATTGTTTTCGTATTCTTAATACATAAAAAAATAAATTAAATAGAATTGGCGTTAAATAAATCATTTACTGTGTTGTTATTTCCCTCCTCTTCCTTTTAGTGTGGTGCTTTCGTTATGTTTCTATTTCAGGTTTTTGTGACGTTTAATGTAAATTTACGAGTAGGTATGTAACTACGAGGGTCAAACTGAAAGTTCTTAGAACTGGCCACTTATAAACAATATAATAAAAAAATAATTCTAAAATTTGAAAATAGAACTCTTTGCCAATATTACTGAGTATATATGTATTTCATATATTTGTCATTTGTTTTACGATTTGGCGGCAAATTGAAAATTGTCTGTGTCACGTCAACATGAATTTAATACGAGAAAATTTTCGTGCAATGATTTTTTATGACTTTAGATGTCATTTAAGTCAACAAGAAAGTTATGATAGACTACGATTGGCCTTTCACGATGAGGCCCCATCTTGTGCGACTGTTTACAACTGGTTTAATGAATTTAAACGTGGTCGCACTAATCTCAGTGATGATTTACGTGAGGGACGGCCTTCTACGGTGACGACTTAAGATAACATCTGTGTTGTGTGGCGTATGATAGAGACTGATAAAAGAGTGACCTATCAGCAGATTCGGACAAGCTTAGGCATCGTTATGAGTCAAGTGCACAAAATCCTCCACGAACATTTAGCGGTCAGGAAGCTTTGCGCCCGGTGGATACCTCATAATTTTACTGAGGCTCAAAAACTCCGTCGTGTGGATTGGTGCCGTAAAATGATTGAAAGATTTAATGGAGGTGACTCAAATGTTGTGTTCGACATACTAATAGGTGACGAAAGCTGGACTTACTGCTATGATCCTGAAACCAAAAGACAATCTGCTCAGTGGGTGTGTCCTTTCGAGGAGTTGCCAACTAAATTGAAGAGAGATCGAAGTGCGGGAAAAAAAATGGTGGCCTCGTTCTTTGGAAGGATAGGTTATTTCGCAACAATTGTGTTAGAGGATCAAAAAACAGTTTCTGCAGAATGGTACACTACAAATTGTTTGCCACTTGTCTTGGAAAAAGTTCGAGAGAAACGACCTCGGAGTAGGATCCTCCTTCACCACGATAACGCTTCGTCGCACACCGCCAAGCGAACGATCGACTATTTGGCGACATCAAACGTTGAATTACTGGGTCACCCGCCGTATAGCCCCGACCTCGCGCCTTGTGATTTTTATTTATTTCCAAAAATTAAAGAAAAACTTAAAGCAAAGCGGTTTATGAACGCTGAAGAAGCGGTGGCTGCGTATCGCGATGCCATTGAAGAGACCCCGAAGGACGAGTGGGCAAAGTGCTTTTCCCAATGGTTCCCTCGCATGCAGCGGTGTATTGACGTGAATGGACAATATTTTGAAAAGATATAATAAAACTAATAACTGGCTAATGTAAACAGTTTTTGATTGTCTAAGAACTTTCAGTTTGACCCTCGTATGTGCAATATTTTTACTGATAATAACATTATAATATTAACAAGCACTAAACAACACATTAAATGTAATGTCCTTACCAATTCAAAAAATAATACTTTCGTTACTACGACAGTTCTTTGTGATTGAAATAGCCTTCTTTACGTTGATTAATTTTCAATTTGAAAACTTCAAAAAAATTTCAATAAAACTTTTACTTTCTTACATGCCCAATGTGTAATAAGAAAAAATTACCTGGGAGGTAAAAACTACAATGCAAAAAAAGTTATAGAAAGAATATCAAATATATTTACTACATTTTCTTTTTTATACTACTGTGTATTATATGCATATGAAATATATTCAACGTCCATGTATAGTCTTTTATATTTATTTGTAATTTTAACACTACCAATAGCATTATCTAATTGAAATAAATGTTTTATTAAATACCTTGACTTTTCCTACAATTGGAAAATCGAATGCGCGTGGGTTGAATCCTTTAGGGATGCCACACCAGACAACTTTTTGTGTCAGCATTTAATGAGCTCAGGGCCTTAGTGCTTTGGAGCCAGAAACATAAATTAAGGTTATTACATAATGTTATTATACGCTTCAATGTACCCCTATGCTATTTCGTGGATATTATAAGTTATTTAAATTAGCATTCTTAAATACTAAAAATTTTATTAAAATTGTGCATATACAGTTGTCTGAAATTGTGAATCACGAAAGCAAATGAAAAGCTAAGCGTTAGCCCTAAACCTTTACCAAATATATAAGCCTTACACTTACACTTACACTTACACTCTTACACATTTATATAATTTACGCCCTAAAAAAAATTTCGTGATGAATGTAGAGCTCAAGCTTTTAGCTATCATTATAAACCGATTCCGTTAGAAAAATAAAAAAATTCGGGCTGAAGGTAAGGGCTGAAGTAATCAGTAAAGTTAGGGTGCATGGTGCTAGTGATAGAAACACCCATCATGCTCACTTTCTCTTTCTGAATGTCGTTCAAAACCCGTTTTCTTCAAGTAAAATTTTGCTGAGATTAGTTTTTTGGTATTGCATTGTATTGTATTTGGAATCCAGGGAGTCAGTTCGAAAAGGGCTCCCGAATGAGACATACCAGTTAAGCGCACAGGTAATGGTAAGACAGCTCTTTTTTATTTTTCATAGGTAAACTAGGTTCTTGAACAAAAGTGGAGAATTTATAAAAAGATATTAATTTATTTCTTTATCTGTATTTATTTAAATTCCTAATAAACAAAGGACTGTAAACATAAGTTTAAAAATACTTATAGATAATACAGAAGGTGACTTTTTTCTTTGAACACATCTCTTCTAGATAAACTTGAAGGTGGGATAGAATAAATTATTGAATAGGAACTAATTGCTTTTATAAAAAGCTGCTTTACTTTTCCCGGACTCCAATTCTTACAGCCACTTGCTAATTTGATGGTTTGTAAGTTTATTTCGCAAAAGACAAAGCTAAGATTCAATGTTTTCCTTTTTGGAAACCGGTTGGCATAAAAAAGTAAAAGGAAGAAATCATTGCAGTTCGTCTTCATTTAGGAAAACTGTTCATTATACTATATTACTTAATGTCTTTTAAAATTATCGCTTCACAAATCCCCTAGATACTCAGCCTGTAGGTTTAGTGTTTAGACCGTCCCTGATAACAATGTTTGGATATCAAACATGAAGATAAACCATTGAGCTTGAAAATCAAAAATGAAAGATTATACAACACATTTTTATGCTAATTATAGGGATAAAATGGTACAACAAGTACCAATGTGATTTTTCCGAGTCATCTGTACTTTCTAAGAGTATTTGGACATCACTGACATACGGTGAAGGAAAACATCGTGAGGAAACCTGGACTTATAATTTCACAATTATAAGTTTGAAATCACCGACCCGTCTTGAGCAAGCGTGGTGATTAATGCTCTAACCTTCTCCATGTGAGAAGAGGCCTATGCTCAGCAGTGGGCTCTGATAGGCTTAAATTTAATTATTTTTTTTAATTGTACAACTGAAACAAAATAATTACTGAATGTAATTATAAACTTTTGATTATATAAAGCCTAAAATATATACATATGTTATTCTTACTGTAAAAAGTCCTTTTTTGATATACATACCTGCTACATTCATTGGAAGTCCCTCTTTAGACATTAAGTTGTTACTTAAAATACATATCAAAACTAGTTCCACAAGTAACGAGGATATACGATAGTGCAAGTCAATGATTAGTCAGTCATACATGATAGTTGCTTTCATTCTACAAAGTCATATACGTTGCTGTACTTTTCACCAAAACATAATCAGAATCGCATCACAAACCTTCTTATATTCAAAATGTCAAAGGGTCAATCCATCTGCCAATTAGTAAATAATAAATATGAATAATTATCACATTAGAAAAGGTAAATTTATTTGAACTTTATATTTATTGATTGATCTTTTATATAATCTTCACCATACTTTTAAAAATGCTTAAATAACTTATTTACAACCAAACCAAAAACTCACAACATGTTATTCAAGCCTCGTGGTTTTGTCCAAACACACTTGTTCATGAAAGCCCTTTCGAGCCTAATTATCTATAGACTTATGTTAACTATCAACAAACAACGACGAATTTAACTCTTTATAATATATTTACTAACTTTTATACTTTAAATTGGAAAAGACCACAGAATTATGTATATATGTACATAAAATTAAATTATATGAAGACTTATTTAGACACTTAAAAGTACTGTTTTATAATGTGAAATATAGCACTGTGTAAGTAACAGACTTTTTAAATAGAACTATAAGAATAATTAAAGCTTACGTTTTTTTATATAAATGATCCATATTTTTTTATAAATTTATTTAAAAGTTTATTAGAGTATAAATAAATTTCACTCAGATCGCTAATTTAATAAAGACCATATTTGATCCGAAGGATTTGTACTAGCGCAAAGTAATTATTTAAAACGAATCTAGGAATTAACATTTTCAGAGGACGAAACGAAATTATGCATGGAGTGAGAGCAGTAGCCGCTTGTGGCTTTACCCGACGATTAATATTAATGAACGGTGTCACGCTGTTCGACCAAGCCAGTGTCAAGCTACTGTTTCTTTTTAATGTAAATCCAGACGTCTGTGTACTTGTTGCATCCTATACAATTCTGTTTGATGTGAGGTAACATTTTTACTTTTCGAGTCTATATCTACATCAGACACTTTTTTTAAACTTGAAAGGTTGCTTATTTTACGTAAACAAGAACAAAAAAACCGTCATTTCGTTTTTTCAAATTTGAGATATTAAAAATTTAAATCAATAAAATTTTCTAAAATCATGACTATCAACGACTAAGTTCAATAGTTGGTAAACTATTTTAGGAGAGACTCGATAAGAAATATTAAATATCTATCTAATTCATCGATCGCCTTTAGAACTTAGTTAGCTACTGCATTAAAATGTTGGCTACCTGCCTATTTTAGTTTTGCAGGTGGACTGACCTACATCATGTGGTAAATGGATAAGATTGAGATTTAATTATGTTTTAAAATATTAACATTGAAAATAATACTTATCTGATTATGTCGCTTTGTTAAATTTGTAAATACGCTCATAAAGACGAGAGAAATGTACGTACTGCAATGTATGTAGGAGAACAGATAGAAAGCCATTACATAAAAAAATATATATATTTGTATTTTTACGGAAATATAAAATAACATATTAAGATATTAACAAACCAATTTATTCTTTAAAAGTTTTGAGTTTCGGCTATAATTTATATTTGAAAGGATTATATATTTGATAGCAATAAAAATCTTACCACAGTAGGAAATGAAAGATAAAGCTAATGGCATAGGGGTGAGCGCGAACCATGGAAAATAATGCCTTGAAGGAATAATACTATGAGGCATAAATGATCCTTCTGCAAAGAAACCTTGTGAATGTGTGGACTAAGTGCCTTTTTCCAACTTGTTTCACGCATCTTTTTCTTCGTGTACGAAACGATCACAAAAAATTCCTCAAACTGAAGGCAGTCTGGCGTTAATGTCCGTAATCGGTAAAGAAATCTAAGGAAACGTAATATAAAATGGGATTTTTGGTCCATAAAAAATATGTACAGATTTTTGGTACTCTTCATTTTAATAACATATCAATTTATTACTATTAAAAATACTTTAGTATTTACGAGTGCATGTGCCCCTTTGTTTGTTTGTTTTTATATAAAATTTACAAAAAGAATTTGGGTCTACTTTAAATTTAATTTTAATCAATGTTACATTCGGTTGTATTATAAAAGGCTATTGATTTGTAATTTCTATAATTTCTTAAAAAACTATAATCAGGGTTTAATTTGGTCAGAAACCACGAAACTAGTCTTCACAATGTAGAGCAGTCAAAGATACGAGTAGACCATTAGAATCAAACAGATAACTTCTATAATAAAAAATCCAGTGTATCTATATTTAGTATTACAAGAATGCATCTTCCAGGTAATACCTTATTCTTAAACCCTCTTCATAAATTTTCTTTGAACTTCGCATTATAAGATATTCATTGCAATCCAATGAAATGATTTAGATAGTGCACTTGAAAATGCTTACATACTTGGAAAATAACTTATAAAAATAGTATTCTTTAGAAAATTACAGTTTTCATCAGATGTCATTCTTTGGTTTTAAAAAGAAGTGGCAGAAGACTGAAGACTAGAGATAGAAAAACATTTGATTTAACCACAGAAATAGCCGGTTAACTCTTATTTTTCGACGAAATTTTTTAGAAAAATGTGAACGAAAATGTTAACAATCTTGAACAGTTTCATTATGTTATTTTATTATGAAAAAAGCAAAGACCTCTCAAGAATGTCGTAGTTTGTGGAGAAATTTACGAGGACTAACACTTTAAATAATTTGTTTTCTATCAGTATTATGTACGGAGTAAGTTTAAGATGTCTTTAAGAGTTTATATTTATTTCACTATTCACTTGTCAACTAGAGACGAGAAGAAATGTTTGTAACTTTGAAGTTATAAAGTGTGACAGACTTATGAATTAAAATTATTCATGTATCTGTCTAGTAACTCTGCGGTTTAAGAATTAATACCTCAGCTGGAAAATCTTTTGTTTGTTGTGGTTATTCAATATTGATTATAGAGAATGGAAGTCTTTTTGATTTTTTAGTTTAATTCTTGATTTTTTTAGTTTAATTAGCAGTTTAGACTTAGTGGCAGCAATACTATAATTTTTTTTATTATTTATTTCGCACATATGGCTCGTTTTAAATCATCAGGAAGCATTATTAATTTTTGGAAGGCATTACACATATGTAAGCTTCTCCCTTATTTTTTTTTTGTTTTTCTAAACATATAATATTTTGATACGTAATAGATCTTGTTTAATTTTTTTTTTCGGTCCAACTTTATATTTGAGGAGGAATATCTATGAAAAATAAGTACAGGTAAAACAGTAAATAAGCATTTTTATGAGTTCGAAATATTACCGTCCTTTATATAGTAAAATGTATAAAAGGTAAATTCTTAATATTATAACTTAATTGATAGTAAGTCGTAGCATTTTTATGTGAATTCTGGATGACTTTCTTTTGTTTTTTAAAAAAGCTTCTACTTCTTCTTCTACTTTTGCCATTTATGTCCATTATATAAAAATACCAATTAATTATTAAATAAAACACAAAAACTATTTAGTACTAAATTATAAAGAGATCATGACAAATATTGAATATAGTTTGAGTATAAAGTCACCTTTTGATCTTAGACAATAGACATTACTTTGATCTAACTAATTACTCATGTTTCTGAACCATCTCCACTATTTGTGATTAATTTTTGCTAAATAAAACACACCAAACTTTATTAAAATGCTTGAATTTAGTTATTATGAAATTTAAAAATTTAAATATTGCACTTATATCAAAAAATAAGTCCGTTTGGGATAGTACGATTGAAATAAGTTATTTATTATTTTTCATTGAAATCCTTTTAAAGTTTAAAAGTTAGTAAAATATACAGCAATATAGTTATATAAAATAACAATGTTGTAAATGTTTGAGTTTTAATTAGTTTTTATATATATGTATCAAATTGTAAAAGACCTATTTCTTAAGAAACACAATTAATGGTCTCTTGTAAACATAAATTTATGGAATACTCCAATGGGATAGGGAGAAAAATACTATGACCCGTTCTAAATATACAACAATGTATAAATCCTTCTATATTAACAGCTTGCTTAATGTTTATCTATAGCTTGACGTTTAAAACATTAGTGTTACGTACCTAAATTGTAACAAATCAACTTATCAACTTACGTTGCGTTTAATTGTTCTCTTTATTTAAATTATTTAAAAGTACGAGAATAATAGACGTATAACGCGATTGAATTTGGTGATTAAAAAACATGGTTAAAATGTTTCTAAACTGACTTAAAACCTTGAACTGACCGCGTTTAGCTAAAAGATGTAAATTCGTACTAAGCGTACAGACACTTCATTACGTGAAGTTAAATTTTTTATCAGGATTTTCTGTTCCGCATTCATTACGGTATTCAAATATTAGCACGAAACTTTTAAAAATAAGGTGTTTAGGAAAGATTGTGTACTCAGTCAAATATTTCACGTGTGTATTTTATAGATTACACAGTTGCATAATGTAAGTGATAATCTTTTGATCAGATTTACTACATTTTAAATAAAACACAGAATGTAAAATATTGAAGCTTTTATTTACAAAATTATCAACGTATAATATCACTTTGGGAATTTGCAGTTTTACTTGCATAACACCATGAATATACATAACTAGTGTAAAAACAATAATGGTTACAATTCCTCAATCATTGAATATAATGTGAGCCTACATTAAATGGTAGATTATCATTAAAAAAACAGATTTAGCTGGAAGTATGGTATTATTATAATAGTTATAAATAAGATTAAATGTTTATATAAAATAGGAAAGTTATTAAAATATTAAGACAATAGTAATAAAGTTTATGAAAAACGATAATATATATATTTCTTCATAATCAGATAACGTTTATATTTTTAGGTTTTATTGGTGCTAGAAATAATACAAAGTTGAAAAAGACTGTATGGATTTTTTTTTAAAGAATATCACCTGTAATTTCTAGAAGTTACATTTAATGTGGATGTAACATATAATTTTTCTTTTAATAGTTGTTGACGACTGTACAGTTAAAACCAAATCTATAAAGCAAAATACTGAACATGTACAATAAGATAAAAAACGAATTGAATTTAGTTATGTCACGGTGAATACTCTTATAACGGTTCTAATATATGAATTTGAAGGTAAAGACCACTTTAGCGATGTTATTCCGACAGCGTGGTAACATTCCTTATTGAAGTTCGATTGTTTCAGATGGCTTTGCAAGATATATTCTTGAATGTCTGTGTTATTAAAACTTTCTGTATTATCCAAACGTATCATCATATCATGACACCAACATTTTCAATATCACATTAACATAACTATTCTAAACTTTTTTTTATGTTTATTACGTGAAAATCATTATGACCGTATTAGTTCTATTCATTTGTTTAATTTCAAATGTAACATTGTTTGAAACAGAAAAGCATTCATTAATGACAACGAAATTAAACGGGCAGGTTATTTTTGGCATTTTTCTATTATTAAAAGCGTAATATATATTTATTGTCACAGGTGTAAGAAGAAAATGACAAAAATAGTACATCAGAGATTCAAATACTATGAACTATGAATGACATTAATGACGTCATTGTCATATTATTTACAAATTTAATTTACAATTTAACACGAATTAACAATCATTGTTTCATTTATCTAAACTTTGAAATAGATATGTTTCAGACTTTATTTCAAATAAAATAACATATCAAATAACTTAGTGACTCACTTAATAACACGAATTTTAATTAGTATAAAACTTATATATTGTATAAATAAGAAAAAATATGTACAATGTCGAAAGTTTGAAAGGTCGTAAACTAATAAGTAGGAAGTTAGGCTTAAAATGGAGTAGCAATTTTAGTTGCACAATAACGGTAAGTCGTTTCAAATTTCTAGCTTGAAATTATTCTTGGTAACAAAACTTTTGTTCAGAAGCTATTACCTTATTTAACAACTGAAATTGCCTCAATTTTCTGTGCTTAATTGTATAAGAAAATTATACGCTAGCCTTTATATCAACACTCAATAAATGAACCATACAAAACTATAATGGAAGACGAAATAAACTAACAACAAGCACTTTCCCGTATTTAAGAATAATGGGAAAATATCTTTTAAATACAATTTTCGCATGTGTATAAAATTGTCACTTTAAAATATCTATTTACAATACTAGCTACATCTACAGCGTTGTTCATCGACCCTTCCTGGAGTTGAATTAGTACCACAATTTAAAGACAAAATGTATGCTTCAAATATAAATTCCTTTGTGCAATTATAATTTTATTAACGGGGATTATTGAATTTAAACATTATATCTAAATATTTTGTTACACATCCTTCAACATATATTTAAAAGGTAAATATATTTTGCGTACAGAACCGAGCTTCAAAAGCATGTTATTTAAGGTACAATTTATTTGGCAAGTATCTTCAATTTGATGTCATGCAATATTTCCAACTTATATATGACTAATGAGTAGTTAATAAGTTGTTTAATAAATAGAATCAAAAATATATATCAACATACCCTAAGAGGTTGTTATGCAAAATATTAAAACTATAAAATTAATTCAACGAATCAATATACGAAAGGTTTCTTTAGAAAGATTTCTTTAGTTACATAGCACCTCGCAAAACGTTATTTCAATATAAGCAATTATATTGA
>JAAAKD020000002.1:4219808-4233253 GCA_010014825.2 Danaus melanippus
AAAATAAATTCGTTTCAAATCTGTTTAAGTATGCACAAAACATCGTGACTATTTTTACGATTGCAAAACACGATACAATGTAATAGTCTGTTCACGCGTCATTAGAAACAATTAACACAGATCCTTCGAATGAAAATGAATACAACAGTCAATGTAGCTATCAGGCGTACAGTCTGAGAGTTACCAACACGGATAAACTACCCGTTATACAATTGTCTTCGCGTGACTACTAATTAATTGATCGTTTAACGTTCACTTCAACTATCACTTATGGATCTTTAAAAGACCATTCCGAAAAACAGACAAAAATCATGTGTAACGTTGTTTGTATTCGTAGAAATATAGTTGTTCGTTTGCATTATTTGATTATTCTTACTCATAGAAGGTGGTTAATGTATTGGAGAACTTATATAAAATAGGTATGCCACTTATAATTGATAAAGTACAATTTTATCTCGGACGGCCATATCTCTAAGTGGTACCATCTTTACCTGTGAATCTCCTCATCACATTACTATGACGAAGTAGTTAAAATTGTATTGCATATGTTAGTGGTCGCGCAGCATTATGATACCGACGTTAACAAGGAGTACGTGATAATGGGAAACAGCATTATACTTAAATGTCAGGTCCCCTCCTTCGTGGCTGATTTCATTGAAGTTCTATCGTGGCATACCGATGAGAAAGAAGATTTTTACCCTGGCGAAAATTATGGTTAATTCCTAATGCTGGTTTTTTTCGTGTCATCCTTTCTTTCCTTTTCCAAATAAAAAATAAAAGTTTTAAAATCACCTGTCAACAGTTGTTCAGCAACAGTATGAATCTGAAGTAAACAACGAATATGTGATAAGAGGAAACTCCGCTATTCTCAAATGTTCCATACCATCATTCGTGGCTGATTTTGTCAATGTCATATCGTGGCATGATGAAGCCGAGAACTCATATACTATAAATGGAACAAAAGAGGGAGAGGGTAATTTATAAGTAGTTTCAAAAAAATATATAAAACCAATCCTGAACCAAATTTCCATGAGTAACTGGAAGTGGGTGATCGATGCTTCTATGACCATTTACAGTTGTCACCCAATATTATGAAGCTGAAGTAGTCTCAGAATATGTAATTCGTGGAAATACTGCAGTATTAAAATGCAACATCCCTTCTTTTGTTGCTGATTTTGTTAAAGTAGAAGCTTGGGTTGACTCTGATGGTGGCGAATATTTGTTAACCGATGATATCGGTACGACTAAGTTAAACTTATCAGCAAAGCCCTTTTATCCAAAATTTCCAAAATCTCCTTTCATCATTACTTCCATCGTAAATGAGACTCTCACTCTTCTAGTTGTTAACCAATTTTATGAAGCCGAAATCCTTACTGAATACGTTATAAGAGGCAACAGTGCTGTTTTGAAATGTTCAATCCCATCGTTTGTGGCGGATTTTGTCAAAGTTGAGGCATGGATTGACGAAGAAGGAACTGAAATAACGCTTACTGATAATTTTGGTAAAATTTATTCCAAAGTTACAATATCCAGTATGATATATGTATTCCAAATATCCATTTATCCATTCCAAAGAAATGTCTAATTTGTATTCCTTAGTTGTGTCACAGTATTACGTGACTGAAGCCGAAAACGAGTACGTGATTAGAGGGAACGCTGCTATTGTTCACTGCAAGATTCCTTCATTTGTTAGTGACTTTGTTTACGTGGAATCTTGGATTATGGATGATGGCGAAATACTTATGATTAGTAATACAAATATGACCGGTATTGAGCCTTTAATTGTTAGTTACTTTAAAAACCATCCTTGTCCATATCCTCCCATGATTGTGATCATATTCTTAAGTATTCTACCTTTAATCTTATTAGTGGTATCACAACCGTATGAGGCTGAAGCTGACAACGAGTATGTCATAAGAGGAAATGCTGCTATAATGAAATGTGAAGTACCAAGCTTTGTATCTGACTTTGTCTATGTCGAAATGTGGACAGATAGCGACGGTGGTACTTACTTTCCAGGAAATGCAGAGGGTAACTGCAAATAAAGATAGCCTACTTGTCTCCTAAAATTCCTAATATCTGTCGTATTTCTAACAGCGGTGCTCCAAGTGTACGAAGCTAGAGTCAACGATGAGTTTGTGTTACGAGGAAACACTGCCATTTTAAAATGCATCGTGCCTTCTTTCGTAGCCGACTTTGTTCATGTTGTAGCGTGGTTGATGGATAATGAAACGGTCACTGCCAATGAAAACACTAATATCGACTCCGGTAGTAATTGTTGTTTCCACAATCACACCCTAATTCTTCCCAGCAAAAATAAGACCCCGGATCCTTTGGTTTTAAAGTATTTTATTGTATCTGCAGTCGTTCATCAAAATTACGAACCTCGTGTTATCGATGAAGACGTACTACGTGGCAATTCAGCAATCGTTAAGTGTCTAATCCCGTCATTTGTAGCTGATTATGTACAAGTTGTTGAATGGTTAACCGACGAAGAATCGCTATCGGTATTTTCGCCGAATGACCCCGAAGGCAATTATGGTAATCGAGATCACCCTCGCGTTCCCAATTGTCCCCATCCGTTTTCCACAAGGGTATAACTAAAATTTCTGTAATTATAGGTCTATTTACAAAATATTTCAGCTGTAAATCAATTCTACGAGTCGCAGGTTTATGATATATATGTAATACGTGGCAATGCCGCAGTTTTCAAATGCCATATTCCATCTTTCGTATCTGATCATGTGCAAGTACTGTCATGGCACGATAGTGAAGGGGAAGAATACTCATTAACCGAAAATTATGGTACTTTGTAAAAAAAGAGACTATAAATACATCCATGAAATCCTATCCTTAAATTACTATTAATATTGTCATACTAATTAAATGTATATGGAGTTACTTCATCTTAGATTGTGTAATAATATTACAGTTGTGTCACAGGCGTATACTGTAAACTTAGTTGAGGAAAATGTTTTACGTGGTAATGCCGCTATTTTCAAATGCCTTATTCCAAGTTTTGTGACGGAATATGTCGCCGTTTCCTCCTGGATAATATCGGAGGGAGATGATGAAACAGAAATTCAATCGAACGATTTAAACAAAGAGGGTATTTTACAGAAAATTTCATAGACTTCTCCTACTTCATGATCCTGTAATTCCAATTATAGTAATAACTTATTCCAGTTATGTTCGCACAAGTTCAAACGAATGAAATATCCTAATGAAGCCTAATTTTTACTTGTAGTCGTTACGCAAGCTTACACGGTTAATCTAATGGAAGAAAGTGTATTACGTGGCAATGCCGCTATATTAAAATGCCACATCTCAACTTTCGTCACTGAATATGTCAGTGTATCATCTTGGATTATTTCTGAAGCTGATGTAGACGAGTTAGAAATTAAAGCCGAGTCGAATGATTTGGGTATTTCATTATGAAAACGATCAAATGCTTTCCCGATCCTTTTCCTAACCGTGTCTAATGTCTTCATAACTTATTGACGACTGTATAAATTTTCAGTTGTTTCTCAAGCATACACTGTTAATTTAATGGAAGAAAACGTATTACGTGGCAACTCTGCTATAGTCAAATGTCACATTCCAAGTTTTGTGTCTGAATATGTTACTGTTTCATCGTGGATAATATCTGAGGGCGATATTGATGAAAAATTTATTAATACCACAGGATACGATAATTTGGGTACTTCTAAGTACTTTTAAACACTCCAACATTCCTTTACCGTTTTGTCCATTCGGTTTAGTATAGCGTTGGGCCTTCAATGGAAAGATCTTCTTCATTAATATAAATAAATTTCAGTTGTAACTCAAAGCTATACTGTTAACCTTTGGGAAGAGAACGTCTTACGAGGCAATTCGGCTATACTGAAATGCCACATTCCAAGTTTTGTTACTGAGTACGTCTCTATTACGTCTTGGATCATTTCTGAAGGAGATACTGAGGAGTTGGAAATTAATTTAGATTCAGACATTGGATTAGGTAAAGACTTTTTATAGGTCTATATATCACCTATCAAATCCCTTCCACTCCTGCCGTCAGAGTTGGTATATTTTTGCAACAGTAGGAAGAAGCTTTGTGTGTATTTCTTTTGTCAATTCACATATAATATATTTTTCCAGTCGTATCCCAAGCATATGATGTTAAGTTTTGGGAAGAATATGTTTTACGCGGAAATGCTGCTATCCTTAAGTGTCAAATACCCAGTTTTGTTTCTGAATACGTGTCTGTTTCTTCTTGGATAATATCAGAAGATGAAATAGAAAAAGAAATTAAATTAGACGATTCCACTGATTTAGGTATATTATTCAGTAATTGCTTTCACAATGATAGCCTCTCATTCAGCTTCCTACATCCTTTTTCCGTGTATTTAATTCCAAAATCCTTATAAAGTAAATTACCCCATAAAGTTTTTTATAATTGAAACCACATCTTTAACGAATATGATTGTTGATAGATCTAAATTGATAAATAAATTTATGATGTTGTTGAGTTTAACTCATATTGTACATGTAATAACTGGGCTATCTTTACAAGGACACTTTTTGATATCCTTAAAATATTAAAGATTTTTTTCTTCACGTTTTAGTATCATTTATGTCTTTTCCCATTTTTGTATATAGTCCTAAGGTTTCATTGGATTATACCTATATCCAAACTCTTATATGAGTCGTATTATTTCAGTGGTTTCTCAAGCGTATGCTGTTAATCTAATGGAGGAATATGTCCTTAGAGGAAATGCAGCTATTGTGAAGTGTCACATTCCAAGTTTTGTCTCGGAATACGTCACTGTTGTCTCATGGATTGTGAGTGAGGGTGAAGAAGAGATTGAAATAAAGCCTGATTCTAATGATAAGTTAGATGGTACGATTTTTGACAAAAATGTCCTTTTCTAAAAGTTAATAAGTCTGATAAAGTATAGGGCTGGGTTGTCCACTGCAAATGGGTTACCTATTATCCATGGGCCTCACGGTCTACCTTTCCTTTTTATCCTCCTACCTTGCATGAATTAATATTTAAGTAAATCGCAACCTTATGTTGCGCTGCTCAAAATGCTTTACAATGAATAGCTATATCCGTTTGTAGTTAAAATTCAAACAACTACAATTATGAATTAACGTTTTCAGATGGAAAATATTTGGTACTGCCATCTGGCGAATTACATATCCGTGATGTTGGACCTGAGGATGGCTACAAATCATACCAATGTAGAACTAAACACAGACTTACTGGAGAAACTCGATTGTCAGCAACTAAAGGACGTTTAGTTATCACTGGTAAGTTAATGTTACTGCTATACGAATTCGCTATTAATTCATAACCAGAATACATGCAAAAAAATTAATTCAGTGAATTAACGGCGTAAACCTAAACTTTCTAACAGTGCTAATTATACAACTTTAAACAAAAATATTATATTGTCACTTTACTACTCAAGTCATATTAAAGTTTCATGAACCGAAAGATGAAATACTGTCACACTGTGGATAAAGATAATTACCACTGTTGAATACCTTCTTTAAGAAATACAGCGGAGTATTTTCATGCCTTAACTTTATTTTAAGAAAAAAAAAATGTGTTGCTGAAACTACTCTGCTTTTTTATTAAATATTTAATTATATAAAATAGTAGTATTTTAGATAATGTGTATATGATCACAGATCACATCACATGAATAAATCAAGGGTTGGTTGTAACTGCCGTTATGATAGACTTTTTCGGTTTATATATTACTAATTTTTTTTTCACCAAACCCATGATTCTTATTCATTGTAATAATTAAGTGTAAGTATGTAAATATAATTTAATTTATATTTACAAACTTGATAAGATTGAACCTTGCCTGAATGTTGGGATAGGGTACCCTGCAGAGCCTTTTACACATGTAAGCGCCTAATTCCGTCATTTTACCAAAGGCTTCTCACTTAGGGACAACAGGGCGTATTTCAGTTATCATCTGGTAGTTTAGTACTCCCGAGTGGTGTTCAGTCCTCGTAAAGTAGCCTTCTCCCAACATGCGCAGAACCAGTGGGTCGTGTCCCCCCAAAGTTTCCTAGTGCGCAGACCACAAGCGGTTTCCAGTTTAAAGTGTTCGCAAACCTGGCTGTGTTATGTCCGGCACAGGCTTTCCCGGCGCCCACAAACCGGTAAGCTATTCTTAAATTCAAAATGTTCATCGTTCCTCAGAGCCGATAGGGCGAGTGCAACCTAAGTTTTCTTCGACTCAAGTGGGTGCAATGTTCGTAACACGGTTGGATGCGACATTTACATTGCAATGCCCCGCGCAGGCATTCCCTGTCCCCGTGTTCAGGTAAACTTCTGTAGTATACCTATCATTCTTTTCTTTAAAATATTGTAGAGCCAGTTGGACGAGTACCTCCCAAGTTCGCAACAATATTGACTGGCACCATGTTTGAAGTTAGGAAAAATTACTCTTATGCATTGCAGTGCCCCGCACAGGCGTTCCCGACCCCATTATTCAGGTAATTTTTTGGGAATTTTGTATCTCTTAAACAGTGAGTCTCAATTATTGTTCCTCTAGAACCTGTCGGCCGCGTTTCGCCCAAATTTGCATCGGTTGTAATGGGTACAATGATTGGAGTCAAGAATAATGTTTCGTTTGCGTTGCAATGCCCCGCACAAGCTTTTCCAGTCCCAATTTTCAGGTATTTATTCAAACATCACATTTGAAAATGTCTATGTAAATGATACATTTTGCTTCAGAACCTATGGGAAAGGTGTCTCCAAAATTTTCAAGTCTAGAAAAAAGCCGACTTTTTGATTTCAATTCAAATCAAAGTTTATCGATTTTGTGTAATGCACAAGCTTTTCCCGCTCCAATGTTTAGGTAAGATTCATTTTTACACCACTGTATTAGGTGATAATTATAAGATAAAAAAATCGATTAGGAAGTTCTCCCTGAATTTATCCAATATAATTTCGTAAACAGAACCTATGGGCAAGGTATCTCCGAAATTTCCATCATCTGAAACAGGTCGCAGTTTTACCTACTCTTCAAATACCACTGTGACTCTGCTATGCCCGGCTCAAGCTTTCCCAACTCCATTGTTCAGGTACTTTATATATGTAAGTTTATAATCTTATGTTCTTAGAGCCGGTTGGTCGAGTTTCACCAAAATTTCCTTCGATGGATAGTTCAAGAAGTTTTAGCTCGATGTTAAACGCCAGCCTGACTATATTATGTCCAGCTCAAGCATTCCCAGTCCCACTTTTCAGGTAAATAGTTGTCAGTTTTATGACTAAATGAGGCAATTTATTCATAGAACCTGTGGGTCGTGTCTCACCTAAATTTACTTCTACTGATAAAAGTCGCGCCTTCGATGCCATGGAAATCAACAATATCACAATTTTGTGTCCAGCACAAGCTTTTCTTCCCCAGCTTTCAGGTATCTTTGAGATATATTTATTATTTACATAGTATTTATATTCTTCCTTAGAACCTATGGGCAGCGCTGCTCCAAAAGTAGCGTCGAAAATGATCGATATAACTGAAACAACTATCAATAGTGCTAGTACGTTGCTTTGTATGGCTCAAGCCTTCCCCGTCCCAGTGTTCAGGTAACATAAAAATCTCATTCTTTATAAAATATCGTGTTTGTATTCAGAGCCCGTAGGACGAGTGCCCCCCAAGTTTCCAACCATGGATAATTCTAGAGGCTTCAGTGCGAGTGTTAATGAAAGCGTTACTTTGTTGTGTCCTGCGCAAGCGTTTCCAGTTCCCCTATCCAGGTAATACGAGGTGTATTATTCTATTGATTAAGTGGACCATGGGTTTCTATTCGTTGTTTGCATCTCTATTCGAACGTTTTTGTAGGCAGTAGTAACCAGTGACGAAATCTTTTGGTTGTGCTGAATTGTAGAAAAATATTGTACCTTACGAAGGATAAACGTGTCCTATCCCAGGGTTCAGGTTCATGTACAATATTTTTTATGCCTTCCGTTTGTCTTCAGAACCTGTAGGACGGGTGCCTCCTAAGTTTCCTACTGTGAATAATATTAATGGGTTCAATATTATTAGTAATGAAAGCGTTACGTTGTTGTGTCCTGCACAAGCTTTTCCAGTTCCTGTGTCAAGGTAATAAAATATTTATAGGTCGTTAATTATTTCCTTCTAGAACCTATAAACAGTGCCCCACCGAAAGTACCAACTAAAACAATAGAATTCTTGGAGTTTTCGATGAAATCCAGTATTACCTTACTTTGTTTGGCTCAAGCGTATCCTGTGCCTGTTTTTAGGTGAGTTCTTTGGCTTGTTTTGGATAGATGATATACGCCCTGTTCTCTAATAGGTGTTTATCTTGCTTTATTACTTATAAATGTACCTTAAAATGATTTATGTCGTCTTTCACAAATTAATTTTTTTAGAACCTATTGGCTCCAAAAGTCCCTCATTTTCGAGCGGTTCAAAACTGGCATGGTTTGAATTATCCGCTATGGAAGATTTTGCTCTTTTATGTCCAGCGCAAGGGTTTCCTGTCCCAGTTTTTAGGTGAGAGTGATAAGCTTTTTGCTATTGCGCATTTTACAGAACCTATTGTATCAAAACCACCAACGTTGTCAACCGATGATAAATTTGCATGGTTTATAAACAGACATGTTAACCACGACGTAGGATTACTTTGTCGGGCTCAGGGATATCCTATTCCAGTATACAGGTACTTATAATACTCTCTTTAGAATTACCTGTGAAAACCTAAAATTTCACTTGTAGAACCGATTGGATCCAAATCGCCTACATTTTCGACAGACAATAAGCTCTCTTGGTATGTAAGAACAGTGGGTCAAAGCTTAGATCTAGCATGTCCCGCTCAAGCATTTCCAGTTCCAGTTTTCAGGTGATTGTGGTTGCTATATTAATTCGTAGACTAATTCGGTTACATAATTACACATTTCACGGTTAGGCTCCAGGATATCCCTTGCCATTACACAGGTATTGCTAATATTGTCTTCTCATAAGTAAAAAAAATTGTATTTTAGAACCAATCGGATCTAAATCTCCTACTTTTTCGACGGACGATAAACTTTCTTGGTATGTAAGGACGCTCAATCAAAGCATAGATTTGGTTTGTCCAGCGCAAGCCTACCCTGTTCCAGTTTTCAGGTGATTAAAGTTAATATTTGACAGTAGATAATTTTTATTCTAGAACCAGTTGGGTCTAAGTCTCCTACATTTTCTAACGACGTCCAATTTTCTGGAATTACTCGTAAAACTGATCAAGATTTCGCACTTTTATGTCAAGCTCAAGCTTTTCCTGTCCCAATTTTCAGGTAAGATTAAAATATTCGTATCGTACAACTCCTAACCGAAACTTTAAATTTAATACAGAACCTATAGGGTCAAAAGCTCCAACTTTTTCTCTGGAATTTAAGAGCACTACTCTCACAAAACTGTCTGGGCAAGCAATCACATTACTGTGTCAGGCTCAGGCGCATCCGACTCCTATCTTCAAGTGAGTGTATTATTATGAAATTATCATCTCTAATTTTTCTATTCAGAGCCTGTTTCTGCTCGAGCACCCACTTTTCCAACTTCAGCGTCATCGTATAATTATGATATTGAGAAAGCCTCAGGAGGCTCAATGCTTTGTCAAGCACAGGGGTATCCTCAACCAATGTTCAGGTGGGTTATCCGTAAAGTATTCTTCTCATATATTTTCCAAACATATACTTTTAGAACCTGTCGGTGCGAAAGCTCCTTCTTTTTCTTCTGATTCAAAAGGAAGTATTTTCGTTCGAGATAAAGGTCAAAGCTTTGCCCTTCTTTGTCAAGCTCAGGGGTCACCTGTACCTATTTATAGGTAAGTTAAATCGAATCAAAGGTAATTCTTTAATTCTTCTACAGAGCCCGTTGGTTCAAAACCACCCACCTTCCCAAATGATTTAACTTCTTCGGCTGTTACGAGACACAAGAATCAAACTTTTTCAATGACATGTCAAGCGCAAGCTTTCCCCATACCGATATTCAGGCAAGTTGTTAATAAATATAAAATGATTAGTTTAAAAATAATTTACTCAATTATCGGTAGCTATTTGGATGAAATCCTGGTTTCTTTTTATATAATTTGACCCTATGTGTTTTGTTAGGTATCTGTTAGAATTTCTCAGATAAATCTGAATGTATCTGAATTCAGATAAATCTGAATTTTAATGAGGTTGAAGTATGTATATTTACACTGTTTCCTACAGAGCCAGTTGGATCGAAGGCTCCAACTTTCTCGTCAGAGTCTGCACTTTCTTCCATTAAGAGAACTGAGGATCAAAGTTTTGCGCTACTTTGTCAGGCTCAGGCTTTTCCCGTACCTGTATTCAGGCAAGTTTATTTTCTTAGAGTTTAATTTGAACAAAATGTTATAGAGCCGGTTGGTGCTAAATCTCCAACTTTCTCATCTGAATCAATGGGAAGCATATTTAGAAAACGGATTAAACAGGACTTTGCGCTCCTCTGTCAGGCTCAGAGTTTTCCCGCCCCAGTTTTCAGGCAAGTTACATTTTGACACAACTTGTAAGCATCAATTCAAATATTCCCCTTTAAACTGCAGAACCGGTTGGCTCCAAGGCACCTTCTTTTTCTACGGATTCCCTTAGTTCTACCTTTGTAAGAACTGCAAATCAAAGTTTTGGATTGTTATGTCAAGCTCAAGCTTTTCCTGTTCCCATATTCAGGCAAGTCAATACTGTATTTTATCCATACTATATTCATAGGATTATATGTTACATGTCCTATTATTTTAGGCATCGAAAATCATTTTGTACTCGCATTATTGCGGAACGTTAGCTGTCATTTTTAATATCTATAAAAATGTAGCTTAAACTATATATCGTTTTTAGGTTCGTCATAATTTATTTTACTGGATTCTCTTCAGTGAGCGTTGTCCCAACTCTTTTAAATAATAATTTTATATTGAGTTAATTCTTTTAAACTCCAGAACCTGTTGGCTCCAAGGCGCCTACTTTTTCGACGGATGCACGTAGTATTACTTTCATAAGAACTGTAAACCAAAGTTTTGGGTTATTATGTCAAGCTCAGGCGTTTCCAGTACCAATATTCAGGCAAGTCCTTGAACGCTCACACAAATCATAATATGGTAAATTTTTGTATCGATAGGTGTATCCTGTTAATTTCACACTTCAGTCGAATCTACATTATTATTGTTAGGGTAATTATTTCAAAATTGAAAAATCTTAAAACCAACTTATATTCTTCAGAGCCTATTGCGAGTGCCATACCCAGTATTACTGCTATTTCAAAGGCTGCGGTCCATTTCTCTCAAAAGGCACCATTGGCTCTATTATGTCCTGCACAAGGATTTCCGGTGCCAGTATCCAGGTGCGTTGACAGCTTTTCTTCCATATTGCAGAGCCCACAAATAAAATTGCACCTCGAAGTGATAAAAGCCGAAAATTTGAGGGTGGTGAAATATTTTTAGTTTCCGTAGCGAACTCCGTATACCTTACATGTGAAGTAGCCGGATATCCTCCTCCAATATTCAGGTAAGAACCAGATACGGAATTAACAGATGTATTAACAGACCCTCACCTCTTTAGATATAAAATACATCGAGTCTAAAACCGTCTGTAATTATTGCAGAGCCTACCAATAAGATAGCTCCTAGAAAAAATTTTGCTGAACACTTCGAAGGGTGGAAAATATTCCTTGTGGCTCAAAATAGTGTAGCTTACTTAACGTGCGAAGTAGCCGCTTTCCCCGTTCCGGTTTTTAGGTGAGTGATAGGCTCATTGTCATAGTGGATTTATATTCCAGAACCATCGGGTAGGACGGGACCGAAGGTTACTGGAGACGGACTTAATCGTCACGTAGGGCGTGGTGGTTTAAATTTGGCGCTCCTTTGTGAAGTCCAAGCATTCCCTGCACCTTTGACAAGGTACGGCCTCATTATGACGGCCGGCCGTCGGCATCTCACGCATTCATCTTTCACATAGCATCATATCATCCTCGTATATTGATGTGAGTTGTTATTCCAGTCGAGTCGAGGCGAGACATGAAGGCGTGATGAGCCGCAGCTGGCCATAATACAATACTCTGCCAAAGTAACGATTGAGCGCCGCAAACACTTCCTGGTAAGTCACAGGGTGTTCTTGCTTTCATTCAGACGCTTTAATCTTTACTTTGTGCTTTCGTGTTTCGTAGCGATGCTATATGATTGTTTTGTTTAGAGCAGTCTTCTAACATTCATGTTTGATTCTAATGACGGCTTATTGTTGAAGATAATTTTACACATTTTTGCTTTATTTGGGCAGTCTTTTGCCTATGCACCTTGAGTTTGTGTAGCAGTGCCATATCAGATATGATCCTCCCTGGTCCAAGTGAACACGCGTATTGTTAACCACAAATCGTTGTCATATAAAATATCAAACAAGGAATTTAGCTGGGCTTCGTCTCTTTAATAATTTCTATCAATTGTCAGGCATTGGTCGAGAAAGTCTTGGTTGGTTTCTGGTATTTTTGTTTGGGTAATTTGAACGTTTACGATACTCATATGTGGTGTTTTTGTTCCTGTTCTGAGCTCTTAAAAAATATATGTGAAAAATAGAGTTAGTGGTTGCAAAAGAACTTACATTTTTCTACTTGTCTTTTTTATTATTAATCAAGCTTATATTAGTGCAATAAGTTTTTTAAAATTCTAACATAATCTAGTTTTTTAGAATTCATCCCATTATAGTTAAGACAAATTTGAAGTCTTCCTCAAGTATTTTGCTGTATTTAATTTACATAAATGTACTTAGCGAATTCTCTGTTGTTACAGATGGTATAAATTTATCGATGGTTCCGCAAGAAAGCAACCAGTGGTTCTTAATGATAGAGTGAAGCAGGTATCAGGAACACTAATTATTAAAGAAGCTAAAGTAGAGGATTCCGGGAAATATCTGTGTGTTGTCAATAACTCTGTTGGTGGTAAGCTAATGTTACATCCTTATAAATACCTTTATTGTAAATATGATAATTCCATTAATTATTATTGAAACTCTTAAGGTGAATCGGTGGAAACTGTTCTGACTGTAACTGCTCCATTGAAAGCTACTGTTGAACCTGCGACACAAACTGTTGATTTTGGACGTCCCGCTGTTTTTACCTGCAGATACGAAGGCAATCCCGTAAAAACTATCACTTGGCTTAAAGATGGCAAGGACATGAAACATCACGACCCTATTCTCAGGTAATTTAAATAGTCAATAAAAAGTATTTACTATTTAGAAGTTCTCAAGGATATTTTCGACTACACCCTGATATGTGTATATATTACAGGATTGAATCAGTTAAGAAGGAAGACAAAGGAATGTATCAGTGCTTTATTAGAAATGACCAGGAAAGTGCCGGTGCCAGTGCTGAATTGAAACTAGGAGGACGATGTATGTATTTTCTTTATTCGGTTTTTCTTTCTAAATCAGT